>JAOTNS010000611.1:0-93263 GCA_028476615.1 Culter alburnus | reverse complement strand
TTGGAAGGCTCTGCTCGAAATAACTAGTATCTGCGTGATAATAAACTACGCTTTGCTGAAGATTTCTGTGAAGAAGACAGAGAGAGGAGGAAAAAGCTGTGGCCTGCAGTTAAAAGTGCGAGGGATGCAGGAAAAAAGGCATACTATGTAAGAGCTCGAGCATTTGTTGAAGGCAAAGAAATCATTCTACCATTAATGGTTATCTTGAAGTCTGTCGTCCTGCGGCTGGTTAGTCCAGGATTTATGCTGCAGATCGGTCCATGTACTTTGGGTTTTGTGCCTTAATTTCCCTTTTAAGTATAGTTCAAACCCTTTTGTCTGGAACTTGTCAAGATGTTATATAATTAGTTGGTTCACTTAACACTAACACTTGTTCTAAGTGCAGAGATGGGGCGTTCCCTTTCTGCTCCAAGCTTTTGACATAAGGTCATAGCCTATTTGTTTCTACAGTTATTATATTTATTGTTTTTGAGGTTGTTGTCTTGTTTCATTAAATGTCAGGGGTATTCGCCATACTGTGAAAAGGAAAGCTTATTTTATTTGCAAAACAACTGAAACCTGATTTTTGTTTTTTCCAAGAATCCCATTCATCTGTTAATGATGTAAAATTCTGGAGATCTCAATGGGGAAATGACCTTTGGTTTTCCATGGAAACTGAACGCTCTGCTGGAGTTAATACTCTAAGGAATGCATTTAAAGGGAATATATTACACTCGGACTGTGATTCATATGGACATTTTTTGTGTATGTCATTGATCTTAATTCAACTTTTATTATTATGGCTAATATTTATGGTTTTAACTCAAGGTCTGAGAATGCTAGTTTTCTTGAGTTTATAGAAAGCAGACTTCTATACTGGCTAAAAAAAATCCCTGACTCTTTGCTCGTTATAGGTGGGGATTTCAATATTGCAATTGACAGTGCTCTTGATAAATGGCCTCCCGGCCGACCCTCATCACTTAATTTAAAATTTAAACAATTCATGGAGAGACTTGATGGAATTGATGTCTGGAGATCCAAATTCCCAATACTAAAGCATTTACCTGGAGCAACAAGGCTGCTTCTCATTTCTCGTATAGACTTTTGGCTGATCTCTAAATCCTTTGACATTCCCAGTACTTCAGTTGATATTCTCCCAACCCCCCTAACTGACCATAAGGCTATCTATATAAAAATTAAGCTTTCTGCAAGCACTTTAAACTCTATTAAACCATCATATTGGAAATTAAACAGCTCTCTTTTATCTCATAATACAGTTAAACTTAAAATTAACTATTTTATTAACCATTATTGGAAAAAAGCAGTAAGGGAACGATCTTTTAGTAATAATTGGGAGTTACTAAAATTTGATATTGGTAAATATATGAGAAGCTATGGAAGTGCACTAGCTAAGCTTAGGAAAGCTGAGGAAGAGGCAGTGATTAGTGAAATTGCTGCCATTACTCATGGGCCCCCTGAAAATCTCTCGAATGTTGAAACTGCTTTGCTTTCTAAACTACAAAACAACTTGATGATATTTATAAATGTAAAGCTGAAGGTGCTTTTGTGCGATCTAGGAGGAGATGGATGGAGCAAGGTGAACAAAATTCTGCATACTTCTTCAGGTTAGAGAAATCTAATGCCAATTATAATACCATGACTAAACTCACTGCTGATGGTATTGTAACAGATAAACCCCAAGACAATTTCTAATTATTGCTATGAGTTTTATAAGTTGTTATTACCTCTAGATTCAATGAGGATGACACATCCTCATTTTTAGATTCAATAATTGACCTAAAATACCATAGAGGTAGATGACAAAAATCGGTGTGATGAACCTATTTCCCTTAAAGAAATCGTTGATTCTATTAATCATCTAAAGTCAACAAATCTCGGGGAATGATGGTATTACTGCAGAATTTTATAAGGCATTCTCTGAACCCTTAGCTCCATTTCTGGCAGAAGTTTATGCAGAGAGTATTCTGAAAACATCTCTTCCTCCTAGTTTAACACAGGGTGTAATTACTCTGATTCCAAAACCCAAAAAGGATCCACTTCTTATAGAAAATTGGCGTCCTATTTGTTTTTTAACTGATTACAAGATCCTTGCCAATTTTTGCCCAAAGATTAAAAAAAAGTAATTAGCTATTTAATTGATGAGTCTCAATCTGGATTTATAAAAAATAGGCACATTTCTAATAATATTAGATTAATTTTAGAATCCTTGACTATTCTGAATTGATTTCAGAGGAAAGTTTTATTTTTTTTTTAGACTTTTACAAGGCATTTGACACTGTGGAGCAGCTTTTATTTTCCGTTGTCTTCGAAGTTTGGTTTTGGTGATTTCTTTAATAATGCCATCAGGACACTTTATACTAACAGTAATTGCTCATTGAATTTAGTTTTGGTACGTCACCCAGATTTACCTTTAGAGGGGTATTAGGCAAGGATGTCCTATTTCACCCTATCTTTTCCTCCTTGCCACCCAGATCTTCTCACACTATATTAATAAAAGTACCTTGAAAGGGATTCTCATAAAGATCAGCCAATTAGCAGATGACACTGCTCTTTTTTTAAGAGATGCTCTTGGGTCCCTATCGCAATCAGCACTGTTGAAAGTTTTCTAAAGCTTCTGGTCTTTTTTTAAATTTATCTAAATGTGAACTGCTTTCAATTAAGAGTGCAATCTTTCTACAATTAATAATATTCCGATTAAAGATAAGATATTATATTAGGTATCTATATATATGAAAATCAAAATGATAGATGTGTTTCTAATTTTACCCCTATTATTGAGAAAACTCAAAAAGTCTCTGCAGAGAGACTTATCTCTGAGGGGAAGAATATTACTTGCCAAAGGGGAGGGAATCTCCAGATTATCATATGCTGCTCAGTCTCTCCATTGATAACGGCATTCTCAAAAGTATTGACAAAAATGTTACTTAATTTCATGTGGAAAAATGCATACATATATCAAGAAATCTGTTGTTTTTGAATACTTTGAAATGGTGGTCTCAATATGTTAGATTTTATACATTAATAATACTCTTAAAAATTAATTGGGCCAAACACTTTCTCAAAAACAACTCAGTTGGAACTTTATTCCACAATATATTTTCTCCAAATCGGTGGATTTAATTTTATTGCTTTGTAATTATAAGTTGAAAAAATACCAGCTAAATATATCTAAATTCCATAAGCAGGTCCTTCTCGCCTGTCTCTTTATACAAACATAACTTTTCTCATAAATATTTTATATGGAATAACAGAGATTTCTTTATAAAAACAGATCTTTATCTTCCAGCGCTGGTTGAGGATAATATCTTGCTTGTAAGTCAATATTTAATGAATGGGCTTTTATTAACTATGAGGAATTTCTTAGCGTTTAATATTCCACATACCCTAAGGAATTTGCTATTGTATTCGATGCCAACCATCTGGAGTTATTAGACTATTCAACATTACCCTATCCTCTACTTTACCTTTAGACCCTACTATACAATGATGGGAAATATGCTTTTCTTCCACTTTTCTAATAATCAATAAGTTATTATTTCTCAAAGAATTGTGGCTATTCCAATGTCACAGTTTATTTGGAATACCTTTGTTTTTGATATTGCCTGGAGGAAAGTTTGGCTGATCCCAACTAGCTATAATTTAATAAGATAAGAGAGTTTCATTTCGTATTATCCATCGTGTATATCCTGTTAATACTTTCATGAAGAAATTTAAAAAAGATATTGACCAAATTGTTCTTTTTTGCAAACAACACCCCAGGGAGACCATAGGGCATATTGTTCTGGCTTTATGCCATTACTCTAAAAGATTGTGGAAAGACTTTTCCCTTTTGTATTGAGCACATTGATAAGGATTTCTCCTTACTTGGGAAATGTTTGTTTGGATTTGTAATTGGAAAAAAGAGCATTTGTGGAAAACAAGTTATACTTCCAAAATCTTCTTTTATTAAACAAAAAATTTATATACATAAATGTAATTTCAGGTCAGAAACCACTTTTTTGTGTTTTGCTTGCTGAATGCAGCATTACTTTGGGACTATCCTTAACTCTTGTACAAGAAGGCTTTAAAAAACAATCGAAATTGTAAGTTTTTTAATCTTTTCCTTAAGGTGACTCTCTGTGTTAGTATATACCCTGTCTTGTACCTTTTATTTTATTTTATTTTATTATATTTTATTTTATGTTTGTTATTTGTCCTACATTGTGACTGCTTCGTTCTTTGTCTATATAAGTTCTTAATAAAAAAAAAAAAAAAAAAAATAAAAAAATAAAAAAAGGAGATTATCCATGAATCAAAAAAAAAAGAAAACTTTTCTGCAAAATGACATGTGTGCACGATGGATTTTTGAAACCGGAGAGGTTGACAATGTCCGTTTATGAAAAAGCCGCCCATGTGTAAAACGTAGCAATATATGGATCATATTATGACACCAACGAAGGATTTTGGCCATTTTATGAGGAAACAATTTCCATACACAAAGGGGCCCATTAGTTTGCCCAAGCCCTATTGAAATCAAATTATTTGATTAAAGTGCTCCGTTTGCAGATGCTATTACTGGCTCTTACAATAAAAGTAAAAAGAAAAAAAACGTAGTAATTACATATATATTTGTTCAAAATGCTGTGTAAATAGTACCTTATAAGGTGAATTAAAATGCAGCCCTTATTAATGAGCAAAACGTTCGGATGTTTAAACGCACTATTACGCGTGGCGGAGCAGTGTATGATTTCTTTCATACCAACTAACATTTGGAAAATACTAATATTTTTAGAATCCGAAAAATTTCGCCACAACCACGTACTCCAAGATTACACAAAAATCGTTTTCTGCTCAGTTTCATGAATGGACCCATTAAATAGATAAGAGGAATAAAATGGAACTAAAAAAAACATGTAAACCAATTAAACTCTATTATACAAAAATCATTGTTAAAACATGTATTTTATGTTACAGTGTCACAAAATGAAAATGTCTGTGGTCGCTAGGGGCGCCACTTTAGTAAAACGCTCCTATGGGCGTATTTCAGGGAAGTGACAAATGACTATATGGTCGTATTGGTTGGTGAACATGTTGGTTCTGTCACCTTGACAAAACACACTCACACATGGAAAGCAAGTAATTTCCAACAAAAAGCCATTTGAAAGAACCAATACAGTTACTGAAATGTATATTGTCTCATGTAATCGTTCAATCAGTGTTTCAGCATAAACAGCTTGTAAACAATGTGTCAGGTAACATACCTCAGAGAATCATTCATTGACCATAATCTCTAGTCTAGAGAACATTTTGCAAAGAAATAAAATAAAAAAAATAACTATATTACATATCATTATATTTTATACTTACATTTTATTTTTCGTAATGTTAGTATTATAAAAGTGGCTTACATTAAATTGTATACAAATCAGTATTAATAACCCTTAATATAATTATTTACCAGCTGTGTAGTTTACAACTTGGATCCCTGAGCTTTCAATTCAATATCTATTCATTTTGATACATATAGTTCATGTTAATTTTCTCTCAAGGACGAAAATACAATCATGAAATGTGTGTCCCCTCCACACACTGACAGTCTCAATCTCAATAAATATTTCATTAAACTTTTATTTTATAGGATTAAATTCTTTAATTTTTTTATATTTAATACTACATATCTCACTTGATTCTTTATTCAGTCCATTGAGTCCAGAATATGCTTGAAAGCACAAAATGAAATAAAGGTTAAAACTATAACCAGTCTGTCTTCAGAAACTCCGCCCTCTTACAAAACCTACCAGGAAGGACTAGTCATTATTTCTAGCTTTCATTTTTGCTGAAAGCTGAAACGAGTCAGTGTTGTGAAGAACAGAGGAGGACAAATTATATCAGGATTTTTGTGTATTTCTGAATTAACCCAGATTAGTTTGATTTGAATTGTAACGGTTATTTACTTTTCAAACCAAGTCAGAAAGTGGAAAGTAAATTGTAGATCACTGGATCTTTTACAAGACGAGGAAATGGATTCACAATCTGTGGAAGAGCTTCTTGTCCTGTTTGCTGTGAAATCTTCAAGGTTCCTTTATTCTGTCCTGTAGTCACGTATTTGTAAAGAGTGCTACAAAGTTCTGGAAACACGATCTCAGGAGTGTCCTGTCTGCAGGAGAATGCTTCAAAACAAGAACCTCTAGTTAATCTAGCATTAAAAAACTTGTGTGTCATTGATAAAGAGGGAAATGAGAAGATCGGCAGCTTACACAGTGGAGAAACTCAAACTCTTCTGTCTGGAGGACAAACAGCCTTGTGTTAGTGGTGCAGAGACTCAGAGAAGAAAAACGCCAATCACACATTCAGACCCATCAGGAGTGCTTTCATCTTACAAGGTAACAAATGGCTCTCACTTCAAGAGCTAATACAGTGCTAAACATAGGAACAGTATTATTTATAGACAGTATTTATTTTGGCTCAGATAAATCTCCCATGACTTCCCAGACAGCATGGGGAATTGATACAATGTTGATTTAATAATGAAATTGAAATTACAATGTTTAAAGTATGTTGGAGCAGCATTAAAATTTTGATGAAAGTGACAGCAAACATGGGTGAAGACAGTGATATTGAACTAACAGTGATTTTTAGTTGATGACCACAAGATCCTGCAGGTTGTATCTGCAGAACACTAGTGGGTGTTTCCAACCTATCAGTGGGGCGGTTTTAAACCACAATGAAAATACACTGAAAGGTCCACATGAAAGTAATGTTGAGATCTGATGTAAGATGGGAACTCAGCGGGGATTGTGACACATAGTGTAACGTTGATTCAACATTACATTTCTTCATTTTGAACATTCAGTGTTGATTCGACAGCAATGAGGTGAACAATCACAGTGTAACGATGATTCAGAGTTCAATACCATTGATGACTGAAATCCAACATTTTCTCAACATTAAAGGTTAATTCAATATAAGTAAGCATTGACGCATCAACACTGACTCACATGGTTTCAATGATCACATGTGTTCTGGTTACTACTGATATCTGCATGCTGAGCTTCAACTCTTCGATGTTCCATCTTGAATGTAACAGCATTGGCAGGAAAAAAACTGTGTTGGTTTGGAAATCAGTAGAAATGTCACGGGTACTAAAATAATATAACAACAAAAGCATCCAAACATACAATTTTAAACCTCTTAGCTACATAAGTTTCACAGATTTTTCATCTTAACCTGTAGGAGGAATTTAAGACAGCACTGACATCCTTACAAACCAAGCTCAAACATGGGGAAGAAAAATTAAAGAAGAGTGAGATGAGATAATTGAACACATCAAGGTGAGGATATATAGAGTTAAATACTCCACATTCACACACACAGAGTTTTATTAATGACATTAGTGGAGTGTGTTTTAATCCAGAGCTGACTGAAGGAATGTGATTTGATTTCAGTCTCAAGCTGAGCAAAACAGAGCGTCAGATTAAAGAAGAGTTTGAGAAAGCTTCATCAGTTTATCAGAGAATGAAGAAGAAGCTACAAATCACTGCACTGAGGGAGGAAGAGGAGCAGAAGAAGCAGAAGAGAAGGAGAAGGGGAGGAGATGAACAGAAACATTCATCTCTTCACACACAATCAAAGACATGAGGAGTGATCTCGTTTCTAAAGGTGACAAATGAATCTGGCTTCATTCTTTGAGCATAAAACTACTTGTCAATGTTGTATAGAGAGACTCACTGACAATAATAGTTTGATAAGATATTAAAATGTTTTCAAACTCTTTATTTTCCAGAACTTTACCGTCACAATGAAAAGGTGAGTGAGCTGCTCGTATCTCTTCTCTCAGTGGATCTGAACTCAAATTCACTGCAGTTCTGACTCCTGAATGTTCCTCCAGAGTCCAGATCTCACAGCCGGATCCAAGAGATGAGTTCTGGAGCTTTGATTCATGTGTCACATTACCTGGGTAACCTGTCGTTCAGAGTCTGGAAGAAGATGATGGAAACTGTCCAACACAGTGAGTCTCAGCAGATTTGACACAATGCAAAAGATAGTTCAGATATAAACTAAAACATTTGATAGAAATATAATCACTTGAATTTCTAAGTAAATCTGAACTGTATTTCAGAAAATCATCAGATCATACAGGAACTCATAAAAAGTCTATCCTCGTGGTCTATGCTTATTATAGGATACAATAGTGTTAATTGAATACTGATACTAAACCTGAAGCTTCAATCGATTCTGACAGTAACTGAGAGATCAATGTTATGATTTATGATCTCTTTCAAGAAAGTCTTTGTGTTTTACATTTACATTTCTAATGCCATCATTTCATCCTCTAATCTGTGTTATTCTCTCTGCAGCTCCGTTGACTCTAGATCCAAACACAGCACATCGTCGGCTCACACTCTCTACTGATCTGACCAGTGTGTCATACAGTGGTGAATGTGAAAACTGTCCTGATAATCCAGAGAGGTTTGATGATTATGCATGTGTCCTGAGCTCTGAGGGCTTTAACTCAGGAACACACTGCTGGGATGTGGAGGTTGGTGACAATACACTCTGGATTCTTGGAATAACCACAGCATCAAACCAAAGGAAGGGAGACGTTTTCTTTGACTCTAATATCTGGTATGTGCTGTACATGGACAGTGAATACAGCTCAGAATCCCCAGAGCAACCCTTGACTGTCTTTACTGTTAAAGAGAATCTTCAGCATGTGAGAGTTCAGCTGGACTATGATGGAGGAACCGTGTCATTCTCTAATCCTGTAACCAAAAATTGTCTGCGCACATTCAGGGCATCCTTCACAGAGACTGTCTTTCCATTCTTATATAATCGCTGCCCAACTTCCCCTCTGAGGATTTTACCAGTTAAAGTGTTTGTAACAGCAGAAAATCACAGTTAAATATGTGAGTGAGGCTGCAGCACCGGATTCTGCAGTCAGGTGCAGCTGCTCCAGAGATTAGGCTTGTTTGACTTCATGCAGCACTGCACAGACTGATCGGCGGCTGACTCGAAGCAGTGCATGCTGGTTAGAAATTTTGTATGACCTGAGACAGCGCCAACGCCACGTGACTGTGACTTATAGCTTCAAAGTACCGCGAGAGCAATTCGAGAGCAGTTGAGGAGTGAGTTTCTCAAGACTGCGCGCTCACGTGGCACAAGCTCTGATTACACACAGCTGCGATTGGACGATCCCACATGACAGCGATCATGTGTGTTTCATGTTTATTCTCACACCTTCAGTTCCACTAATGCTCACAAATCTGTATTTTTATAACAGTTAAAGCTCTTTTCATGTAGTCATGATGTTATATTGTTTCTTGTTTATCAAAATATAACTGATAAAATTGTAGACCCCACTTTGGTATTTAAAGAATATATGCTTATGTTGAACTTTATTCTTGTACAAACAGACACTGTGAGCAGTACATAAAGTATTGAATGAAAATGTCTCGGAAACATCTGTATTTTTGACAAATATTCCATTTATTTCACTTCGGCTGTGATAAAGTATGTAAACGCAACGCAAGCATCACTATGGGAAGCAAAAAACTGTCTGACTTCACGACTGCATTCTGTCTCAAGTCAGATAACATTTCTAACCAGCATGCACTGCTTCAAGTCAGCTGGCCATCATTCTGTGCAGCACTGCATGAAATCGAAACAATCAATTGTGTTATTATTGGGAGGTGTGAGGGTCTGTATCTCTTACCATTGGAAAAAGCTAACTTGGATCATGTGAGGCACCTCAGCCTATCGTGTGTCAGTGACATCAGTTCAAAGTTTTATGACAGTCGGTTACAGTTCATGTAATCAGTTTCTTGTGGATTAGTGCGTTGGTCTTGTGAATAAATGTTTATATTTGGTGTTTTATCACTAGCAAATGAACAGTAGGATTGAATTGTTTGTGGAATGTGCTTTACTCTGGAAAAAAGGCACGTGAATATCTCTATTAGCTGCAGATTACTGGTCACTGAAGTTTACTTTCATTCATTAAAAAGCGTTATTTCATCATCATTAGGCACACAGTAGTCTGAAATGTGTCTAGTATCTGTCTGATTTTTAAATCCACATTGAATTTTGCTACATTGATCATGTGATATTTATTTAAAATGCAATCAAGTTTCTTAACTGTGAGAGTAAATGCAATAAGAAACGTAACATTAAATGATCGTTTTGCTACAATTTTAGCTTGACCATGTTAAACATGTCTAATCATTTCTGTAATACATTTTCATTTTAATTTTGCAACTTATAAAACATTAAAATATCTGTTTAAATTGTATGGTTATGAAATGGCAAATGTCAAATTCAATTAGGCCAACTGAAAAATTTAGATGTTACTAATCATTAGAAAATGTTGAGTTCGAGTGGTCTGAAATATTTTTTACAGTGTATAATTATGTAATATTGAAGGGGTTGTATTCTGAATCCACTGCCGCTTCAATATCTTTTGAGTGCCGCACACATTTTGAACTGGTTGTTTGAATAAATACAGCATTTTCTTTTATAACATAAGATTTTGGCCGCATTACATAAATACAATAGCTACAATAAACTTTAAGTTGATAAAAGTAATGCAATGCACTTACTGCCTCAAATGCTGCCGTTCTAATGACAGACAAACACGTGTCCAACATTCGCTGGTCAAAAACTTTCTAAATCCATTTCAGCTTTATTTTGGTAAAATGTTAATAATATAATGACACGTGGATCTGTCTGACCATATATTAAGCCATTTTAACAGTGGCTGACCCCCCAAAAATCAGTGATATAGTCTAGTTTTCTAAAACATATTTTATTTACTGTGTCAATATTGTGACTAATTTTTAAATTAGTATGACCAAATTATTTAAAAATAAAATGTTTAAAACAACATTTAATAATAGTTTACTGATGTATTTCAACAGGTCACTCATGCACATCTATTCCCATGTAACACAGAGCCCTGCATGTAGCATGAAGAAAAATACTGTCCATAAATTAAGAAATTATTGATCACTTTTTATTAAATTGTCCCTTTGTATTGGTTAAAACATGAGAAGCCAAAAAAGATAAGAAATCTTTTCAAATATATTTCTAAATAAAAAAATGGCCAAAAATATTTGCGTATATTAGTATTTTTTGAAGATATTAAAGTGGTAAAGTATGTTCTTTACTGATTTTATACATAAGCATTATTAAATATTATTAATGTAGTTTTAAAGGTCCCATTTTTCGTGGTTTTTTGAAGCTTTGATTGTGTTTATAGTGTGCAATATAACGTGTTCATGTTTCGCGTGTAAAAAAACACAGTATTTTTCACATAATTTTTCACACATCTGTATACCGCTGTTTCCACTGTCATAAAAACGGGCTGATGACTTCCTTGTTCTATGAAGTCCCTCCTTCAGAAATACGTAACGAGTTCTGATTGTGCCAGCGGTTCCTGTGTTGTGATTCGACAGCAGCTTAGCGAACCTTGCCCGGAAAGGTCACGCCTCTTACCATAATGTGGAGATGCACGCGCTCAGTGTTATTGTAAACATGTCTTTAATTTTACCCTATCAATTTGAGCCGGAATCAGACCCGGTGATTGGACTGCGGGATGAAAATAACAGCGTTTCGACGACATGGCGACAAACACACTCTACAAACGCAACTCTTGTGTATTCCTGTGGGCGGAGGTTAGTCAAAAACTGTTTTAGTGACGTCATTAAAGAAGGAAGTAGAGGGATGTAGTCCAAACTGGCCGTGGCGTTCGATGTAGGCGACTTGTGTTAAATAAAATATCTCGCTTGGCATTGAACTTTGAGCTTTAAAATTTTACAGATTTTATTTATACTCTAACAACAACATTACACACTAACTAAAGTTTGAAACATGGGATCACGAAGAACGGGACCTTTAATGTCTTGACTATTCCATCCACATTTGCATTTATCCTAAATGTATGCTACTGTAAGATTGAATTTCTTGCCCCTAAAATACTTTTTGAAATATACTTTGGTATATGAGTGTTGAAACTAAATATAATTTCTATTTAAAAAAATATATTTCATTGAGCTTTCATTGAGCTTCATTTTTGCTGTATGGGTAGGAAGCTGTTGATAAAATGTAAAAACATTAAAGTATAGGTGTAAAGTATAAGCGAATGGTCATTGTTCTACTTGTTAAGGCATATAAAAAAAGACATTGTTGTGAAGAAGTTGTCTGCTACTCTTGTTTAAAGATCAATAATTGCAAATCTATTTTCTTCACAGCGCCCAGCACCAAAGTCCCTTTAAGAGAATTCATTTCACTCGGCGGCCATCTTTGAAACTCCTCTCGGGCATTCAAGTGCAGCTCCTATCTCCTTGAATGGGGAAACATCAAATTCTCCAAAGTTGTTTGCCAAGGTTTATATTTCATATTTGAAATCACAGATGAAATCTGACAACAACTGTCTCATAAATTTTGTTTCTAAATGCTCAAATCATGACACAAAAAGGTATTTTTCAGGCTGGATCAAGCTAATTCGCATATGCAGACCTAAGTGCACGTCTCTATAAGTGTGTGTCTGACTGTTTCTGTAGGAACCGGAGCTTCCAACGGCTGCTGCAGTGACGTGATGAATTTACCAATCAGCAATTGGCTCTTATTTAAAAGGTGGGATTTATTCCGTCATATTGCATGTTACACTTTCTCCCATTCAAAACAATACATCTTATTCTATGTGTTATTCTATAGTCTTTGTCCTGCACTCCTTCTGACTACCTCGAGCAAGATTCTGCACCTATAGCACAACAGAATCTTCACCTGACAGTCAAAAGGAGGTTACAGGACCCAGTACAACTCCAGCAAGAGATCCACAACCATCACCAGATCCAACACCAACCAATGGTCGCTCTGCATTTACAATATTTTTATGCATTTTAAAATGAAATTCCTTTAATAAGTCACTGTTCTCAAAGAATCAGATGTGTATCCCTGTCTGCCAGTTATATTGTTTTTATGACAGGTAGACATGAACGTAAAGGGAAGAAAACACAAGTCATGGTCGAGTATGTGGAGTTTTGACCTGAAAGAACTAGAAGTTTTATTACAGCCTCCCAGTTACATAACTTTTGTCTTCAGAAGTTGACAATATACTCGTTTCTTTGTGAAGTGTTTGTAGTACAACTTGTACAAAAAAAAGTGACTTTAATTTAGGTGCAATCTAAGCTATTTTTTCCTTTTCCTGAAAGAACTTGATAGAACTGTTCTGTTTTTATATGACTGCTGCCCAGTAGCAAAAGTGTAGCAGAAGTTTTGTCTTCATAACTTTCTGGGCATTGAAAGTGTTAATTGTCTTGCTGTCTTGTCTCACTGAGCCATCGGATTTTATAAAAAAATCGTAATTTGTGTTCTGAAGATGAACAAAGGTCTTACGGGAGTGGAACGACATAAGGGTGAGTAATAAATTACTGAATTTTCATTTTTGGGTGAACTAACCCTTAATTCTTGTTATTTTTGTAAAGAATGATATACTCACTGCCATACCTGCCTTAAATTATTATCCCTCATCTTTCTCTCAATCTTTTGCTCATAATTATGTTTACTCCTAATAATAATTTGCCTTATTTCTCTTTGCATTACTTTTGTGGTTAAAACATCTCATTTCCAAAAGACTATTGGAGTTTATGGCTTTACAAGATGAGGAATATAATGTGGAAACACCACAAAAGCAAAACAAAGACATATTATGACATTGGTGAGGATGAAATGAATAGTTTTATCATCCCAATTGAAAAATAATATTCTTTAAGTAGCTGCTGAACTGTCCAAGAAGACTATCATCCGAAAAAAGCTCCAAAGGTGCACTGTTTTTATGTATGTTGTGTAGTTAATTGCATTTGAACTTTTACTTCTAGTAAAATATGAGAACTCAGGAAAACATTTAGTTTAGTGTTCATAAAGGGTATATGAGCCTTACTGGAGGCTGAGAAACACTGGCTATCTAAAAAATATTTGCTCATGATTGCTCTGCTGTGTCTGCATGTGAATGCCTGTAATCAGGCAAAATAACTGATTTATCATATTACACCATGCAATAGGCTTTTTTTCTCAAGTATGATTGTGTAGCTAGTTTTTCCCAGCTGTGTTTATTTCTGACATTTGCATTTTGTTTTTTATTTTCATTTCAGGTGTCAAGAAAGATAGAGTCCAAGGCATTACAAAGTAATGGTTTGAGAACGGTGTTTCAGGCACGAAGAGGACACTGCAAAGGGGGAGCAGGTTTGAATACACACACAGTCTTTTTCTTGTAGAGCAAGCCACTATGCCCGACGTGAAGCACCAGGGAGAAAGTTCCTTCCTAGTGACTTGTAGCAAAAATGCATAGGATGTTTCTTGAGTAAAATCATCAGCAAGTTTCAGCCTCTACTGGAGTATCTTTGTCTATGACTTTATCCTGGTTTTTGGTCATCCTGCCAAAGATGTGTTCTCTATGTGTCAAATTCCACATTGCAATTAATGATCCTGATCTGTCTGCTAAAGAGAAGCAGAATAAGATTCTCCTGTACACACTACACTGTCGCCGTAATCGACACACTAAGTGGACAATACTTTTACTGACTGCTTTGAAGCGCCGAAGCTTCATGAATCTTTTGTTTCGAATCAGTGATTCGGAGCGTGTATCAAACTGCCCAAGTCACGTGATTTTAGTAAACGAGGCTTCATTACGTCATCACTGTTTCGAAACGTTTCAAAACATTTCGAAATTTCAGTGGTTCACCGTTAGAGGGCGATGATAATGTGAGCCCATGAATCATGCAGATTCACTGAGAACTATTGAACAAGTGTCTATGGGCTTTACCCTATGGTTTTACTTGATCTCCGATCAGTTTTATACATTTGTAGATGTTTTAATTAGACATTAGAATAATTAAAATGAATAATGGTAGTTATTAAGAGATCTAATTGGCCTGTTTAGCTTGAGCCATGGAACAAAGAAACAAGCCTTTAAAATTGATAAAAAAAACACGTATTATACAGACACTCTATATTTAATCTTATTAGATGATTAGTTAATTGCATTTGATTGATTTTACTTTCAATAAAACTTTTGCAATACATTTGTTAAAGGGTATTTTTAATGCATGTTTGGCGAGTTTTGTTGTATTTACACTTTTCTAACCACTAGGGGTCACCGTGAAGACGGGTGTCAGATTGTTTCGAAGCCTCGACACATCACGGCACATTTGCTTCAGTGTTTCACGATGCCTCGATCTGCCCATCACTAGAGGTTAGTGGCGTGCTTAAAGGGGTACTTCACCCCTGGAAAGATGAATGTGTATTTAAAATTGGTCATTTATGTAGTAGAAATGTGAAATTATTTTTGAATTTGGAGCTTTCTAGACTGAGAAAAGGCAGAAAATGTATTTTTGACTAATGTGGATGAAAGGCAACAACTCCCAGAATGCACTTGTTTTGCTGCCCTTGCGAGGCCACGCCCAAACCACGCCTATCGGTTACAGGCAGCATTACCAGGAAAATTCAAACAACTAGGCTTGCTTTGTTACATATTCTATAAATCGTGAGTTAGTTCATACATTTACAGCGAAATGGTGCTAAATTGCTTTGTACCTGGATGTACACCCAAAACCAGGAAAGGAGAAGTAAGTTTCCACCATTTTCCGATTAAAGATTTGGAGCGATGTAAACAGTGGCTGCGAGCCATCAAACACCCGAAGTTTGGAGATGACACCGTTATAGAAAACCTAAAAAAACGCAGAATATGTAGTCTCCATTTCAAGCATGAGGACTACGAACCAAATATCCTTGCAATGAAGAGAACCATTCTGAAGGACACCGCGATACCATCGATATTCACTTTCCCAGAGGACGAACAGCCTGGGCCATCTGGTAAGACTCGCTGATACTAGACTGATAACACAGTAGCCTAAGTTATATGTAGTGTTGTAGGTAGCAGTAAAACTGCAAACTTAGCAAAGTAACGTTAGATAGACAATTACATATAAGTTTCATATAAGTTGACTGTTATCAAAGTAAAGCCACTGTTCTGTAAAACTGAGTTAGTCCATTTATCTATTTATGCTAACGTTACCACAAAAGCCTGTTGCTGTATTGGTTGAGATGACTGCAGAGACCGATAAATTTGCGAGATGAACCACTGATGTAGTGCAGACTATAACAAAATAATGTTAATTACTGTAAGCTTAAAAATATAATTGACACCCACTTTTGATTAAATCTTTGATCTATGTCCGTGAGTAACCTCAAACGCGCATATGTATGGGCGTGGTGAAAAAATGCGGAACTACCTGCTATTACTGGCTGTAGTTTTAAGCCTCTGGCCAAAAAATGATGATTTTTGAGTCATCGGAGGCTTTTTTACAGAATAAAAATGCATAAATCTCTCATCTCGGGCTGATATGAAGGGGGAAAGCACAGTAATTCGAAAATACTAGTGGTATTCTACTAATACAAAGCTTAATGCTAAATCCTGAAGTATCCCTTTAAGTAGTCTGGTGATTAAGGTGCTGATGGGATACAGGTGTGTGAGATCAGTATTCGGGTGAGGGAGTGCACTGTGATTGGTTGATGGTGGAGCCTGGCAGGTCTGTGACATTATTGTCACTAATATATATATATAATATGATGATTGCAATCAGTATAAAGTCGACTGAGGTGATGTACAGTCATACAACAAACACGTGAGTCTGTTATATTGATGTGCAAACTAGTCCTTTTCAGTACTGCAACTTGTCTAACATGTAAACAAGCTCTTTACTGCTGCACTTTACACATACTATACACTGAGAAATAAAAAAAAAATTAAGATTTTTTGCTTTGGTGTGCATAAATTTATGAATTCTATCGACTCCTTATATAATTTGGTTATTTGGTGTCCTTTTGGAGGCTTCAAGTGTTCTTTTTTGGAAAGACATCTAAATGTACCTGGAAAAAAGCTTGCAGAAAATACAGTTTTGTACAAAAAAACAAACAAACAAAAAAACCCTTCAATCTCATGGTTTAATTTGCCGGATAAAACAAATACTGACGAAATGAACGTGTTAAACAAGATAAATGGTGTATGCTTAATTTCGCATTAAAGTCCCTGTGAACCGGAGTGGTTTAAGCTTTTTCAACCCAAGCCATCAAACTGACGATATCAGAGAAGGAACGCCATTCCAGACCGAAGTAACTTTTTCAGATTTAGATAAAGATTACCACGACAAACAATTTTTTTCTGTGTATTAACTTGCACGGATTAATTGTTCACCACAAGACTAGCAATATGCGCTAATAAAGTAAATAGGGTCAATTTTGATTTCATGCCAACTTTAAGTGTGCGATTAATTGCTATTATTCACACAGAAGCATGTGATTAATTACGATTAAAATTTTAATCGATTGACAGCCTTAACATAAATAAATATAAATAATATACAAAATGTGCAGAGTATTCCAGCACTTTTTGATTCTTGATTTCTGATCACTTTTTGCAGATATTTTGTGGAGCAAAACCTTAAAGGCCAAATAACAGCAACATTTGTGTCAGGAAGGGAATTTGGCATAAAACCTGTGCCAAATCAAAATGTGTGTGTTTGTGTGAAGTGGACCCTGCAAATGAGCAGGAATAACACTAGGAGATGGATGAATTTATTACTGCTAATGCAACAGTTAATGACTATTTAAATTGTGTAATTAAATGACTGACTTTGTATTCTGTTTGAACATTTCTGTAGGATCTCAAATGTCCAAAGAGGAGAGCACTGAGGATGGTGAACTCACAAAAGTATCCTGGAAGTGGTATGATGCCATGGATGAGGCAATTGGAGGCAGACCGTCATTTAGTCCACCTTCCCTTATTGCCTCATCTGATACAGATGTTGCTTTGACCACATCAGCCTCAGTGAGCCCAGAGCCAGAGAGAACTGGGACAAAAAGAAAAAACTTTGAGGACATAATCCGAGAGATGGAGGAAAGGCAGGCTGAGAGAGAGAGAGAAGCAACAGAGAGGGAGGAGAGACGATGGCGGGAAATGGAGGAGAGGGAGGAACGTAGAGAAAGAGAAAGACAAGAGCGAGAGGACAAACGGGAACGAGAAGCCAGAGAAAGAGAAGAAAGAAGACATCAAGAAGCAATAGAGAGAGAGGAAAGGAGAGAGAGAGAGGCCAAGGAAAGAGAAGAACGATTTCTTCACCTTCTTGAGATTATTGCAAAAAAATAAAATATTTCTTTAATAAAATGTATTTTGATGTAAATGTGTGATTGATTTAAGAATGGTTTCCATTTCTGTAAACAAGCATCCCTTCTCCAAAATGCTTATCTTTTGTAGTGTTTACATATATTTTATAGTTCACATATAAGTATAAATATATTTTAGGACAAACATTTTATTTGTAGGAATTCGCTGTAAATTATAGACATTTCACATATTTGCCAGTCTCTTCTTGAGAGGTTGATATATTAACATTAATTAATTTAAATATTTTTAAAATTATGGATATTGTCTGAACATTATTGTTGTAAGACACCAAACACTTAAAAATATAAAACATGTTTATTATTTTGCTTTATCTGACTACTAGAAAGCAAGAAAGAAAGTCAGCTGTGTAGTTTACAACATTAGATTTTTGTACTTGAGAAAAATTAACACGTACTATATCCATGTATCAAAATGAATAGATATTGAATTGAAAGCTCATGAATCCAGTCATGAAATGTGTGTCTCCTCCACACACTGACAGTCTCAATCTCAATACATATTTTATTAAGCTTTTGTTTTATAGGATCAAATTCTCTTATAATTTTCTAATATTTAATACTACATATTCTCACTTGATTCTTTATTCAGTCCATTGAGTCCAGAATATGCTTGAAAGCACAAATGAAATAAAGGTTAAACTACAACCAGTCTGTCTTCAGAAACTCCACCCTCTTACAAAACCTACCAGGAAGTGAATATCATTATTTCTAGCTTTCATTTTTGCTGAAAGCTGAAACGAGTCAGTGTTGTGAAGAACAGAGAAGGACAAATTATATCAGGATTTTTGTTTATTTCTGAATTAACCCAGATTATTTTGATTGTAATGGTTTTTACTTTTCAAACCAAAGTTCAGAAAGTGAAAGTAAATTGTAGATCACTGGATCTTTTACAAGACGAGGAAATGGATTCAAATCTGGAAGAGCTTTCTTGTCCTGTTTGCTGTGAAATCTTCAAGGTTCCTGTTATTCTGTCCTGTAGTCACAGTATTTGTAAAGTGTCTACAACAGTTCTGGAAAACTAAGGATTCTCAGGAGTGTCCTGTCTGCAGGAGAAGATCCTCAAGACAAGAACCTCCAATTAATTTAGCGTTAAAAACTTGTGTGATTCATTGATAAAGGGGAAATGAGGAGATCTGCAGCTTACACAGTGAGAAACTCAAACTCTTCTGTCTGGAGGACAAACAGCCTGTGTTTTTAGTGTGCAGAGACTCAGAGAAACACGCCAATCACACATTCAGACCCATCAGTGAAGTGCTTCATCTTACAAGGTAAAACAATGTCTCTCACTCAAGAGCTAAATACAGTGCTAAACGTAGGAACAGTATTATATATATTATATATATGACCAGAATTTATTTTTGCTCAGACTAAATTCCATGACTTCCCAGACAGCATGGTGACATTGATACAATGTTGAGTTTTAATAATGAAATTGACATTACAATGTTTAAAGTATGTTGGAGCAGCATTGAAATTTTGATTAAAGTTGACAGCACACATGGGTGAAGACAGTGATATTGAACTAACAGTGATTTTTAGTTGATGACCACAAGATCCTGCAGGTGTGTATCTCTGCAGAACACTAGTGGGTGTTTCCCAATCAGTGGGGCGTTTTTAAACCACAATGAAAATACAACTGAAATGTCAAAATAAAATAATGTTGAGATCTGATGTAAGATGGGAACTCCAGCTGGTGATTGTGACACATAGTGTAATGTTGATTCAACATTACCATTTCTTCATTTTTGATCATTTCAGTGTTGATTCGACAGCAATGATGCAGAATCAATCACAGTGTAACGATGATTCAGTGTCATTACCATTGATTTATTGAAATCTCACCATTTCCTCAACAAATTAAACCAGCATCACTTTTTAATGTTAATTCAATATAATTAAGCACTGACGCATCAACACTGACTCAACATTGTTTCAATGATCACATGATATCTGAGTTACTACTGATATTCTGCACTGAGCTTCAACCCCTCCGATGTTCACATCTTGAATGTAACAGCATTGACACAAAACATGTTTGGTTTGAAAATCAGTAGAAATGTCACGGGTTACTAAATAATATAACAACAAAAGCATCCAAACATACAATGTTTAAACCTCTTAGCTACATAAGTTTCACAGATTTTCATCTTAACCTGTAGGAGGAATTTAATACAGCACTGACATCCTTACAAACCAAGCGTAAACATGGAGAAAAAAATGAAAGAGTATGATGAATAATTGAACACATCAAGGTGAGGATATATAGAGTTAAATACTCCACATTCACACACACAGTTTATTAATGACATTAGTGGAGTGTGTTTTAATCCAGAGCTGACTGAAGTGAATGTGATTTGATTTCAGTCTCAAGCTGAGCAAACAGAGCGTCAGATTAAAGAAGAGTTTGAGAAGCTTCATCAGTTTCTCAGAGATGAAGAAGAAGCTACAATCACTGCACTGATGGGAGGAAGAGGAGCAGAAGAAGCAGATGATGAAGGAGAAGCTGGGGAGATGAACAGACAAATTTCATCTCTTTCACACACAATCAAAGACATGGAGGAGATGATGAAGCCAATGACGTCTCGTTTCTAAAGGTGACAAATGAATCTGGCTTCATTCTTTGAGCATAAAACTACTTGTCAATGTTGTATAGAGAGACTCACTGACAATAATAGTGTTTGATAAGATATTAAAATGTTTTCAAACTCTTTATTTTCCAGAACTTTAACGTCACAATGGAAAGGTGAGTGAGCTGCTCGTATCTCTTCTCTCAGTGGATCTGAACTCAAATTCACTGCAGTTCTGACTCCTGAATGTTCCTCCAGAGTCCAGATCTCACAGCCGGATCCAGAGATGAGTTCTGGAGCTTTGATTCATGTGTCACATTACCTGGGTAACCTGTCGTTCAGAGTCTGGAAGAAGATGTTGGAAACTGTCCAACACAGTGAGTCTCAGCAGATTTGACACAATGCAAAAGATAGTTCAGATATAAACTAAAACATTTGATAGAAATATAATCACTTGAATTTCTAAGTAAATCTGAACTGTATTTCAGAAAATCATCAGATCATACAGTGAACTCATAAAAAGTCTATTCCTCGTGGTCTATGCTTATGTATTAGGATACAATAGTGTTTATTGAAGCCTCAATCCATTCTGACAGTAACTGAGAGACCATTGTTATGATTTATGATCTCTTTCAAGAAAGTCTTTGTGTTTTACATTTACATTTCTAGTGCCATCATATTTCATCCTCTAATCTGATGTTATTCTCTCTGCAGCTCCGTTGACTCTAGATCCAAACACGGCACATCCATGTCTCACACTCTCTACTGATCTGACCAGTGTGTCATTCAGTGATGAATATAAAAACTGTCCTGATAATCCAGAGAGGTTTGACATTTATGCATGTGTCCTGAGTTCTGAGGGCTTTAACTCAGGAACACACTGCTGGGATGTGGAGGTTGGTGACAATACATACTGGAGTCTTGGAATAACCACAGCATCAAACCAAAGGAAGGGAGACGTTTTCTTTGACTCTAATGTCTGGCGTGTCCGGTACATGGACAGTGAATACAGCTCACAATCCCCAGAGCAACGCTTGACTGCCTTTACTGTTAAAGAGAATCTTCAGCGTGTGAGAGTTCAGCTGGACTATGACGGAGGAACAGTGTCATTCTCTAATCCTGTGACCAAAAACAGTCTGCGCACATTCACAGTCTGCGCACATACATCCTTCACAGAGACTGTCTTTCCATTCTTATATAATGGCTGCACAACTTCCCCTCTGAGGATTTTACCAGTTCAAGTGTTTGTAACAGCAGAAAATCACAGTTAAATATGAGTGAGTGAGGCTGCAGCACCGGATTCTGCAGTCAGGTGCAGTTGCTCCAGAGATTAGGCTTGTTTGACTTCATGCAGACCGATCGGCGGCTGACTTGAAGCAGTGCATGCTGGTTAGAAATTTTGTCCAACTTGAGACAGCACCGATGTCATGTGACTGTGACGTATTGTATCAAAGTACCACGAGAACGATTCGAGAGCAGCTGACTGAGTCAGCCAGCGCAGTTTCTCAAGAGCGTCTGCACAAGCTCTGATGACGACACAGCTGTTACACGATTGGCTGGATTCACCACATGACAGCGATCACGTGTGTTTCGTGTTTATTGTCACACCTTCAGTTCCACTAATGCTCACAAATCTGTATTTTTATAACAGTTAAAGCTCTTTTCATGTAGTCATGATGTTACATTGTTTCTTTTTATCAAAATAAAACTGAATAAAAAATGTAGACCCCACTTTGGTATTTAAATAATATGTTTATTTTTAACTTTATTCTTGTACAACAGACACTGTAAGCAGTATATAAAGTTTTGAATGAAAATGTCTTGGAAACATCTGTATTTTTGACAAATATTGTATTTATTTCACTTCGGCTGTGATAAAATATGTAAACACAACGCAAGCATCAATATGGGAAGCAAAAAACTGTCCGACTTCACGATTCTGTTTCAGCTCCTCCCCGACATGCATTCTGTCTCAAGTCAGATAACATTTCTAACCAGCATGCACTGCTTCAAGTCAGCTGGCCATCATTCTGTGCAGCGCTGCATGAAATCGAACAAGCATATTGTGTTATTATTGGGAGATGAGAGGGTCTGTATGTCTTAGACAGCACATAGACAGCTGACATCCCTGGAGATCAAGTGGCCTTTTCTGTTGGTGACCACTTGGTGTATTCGCATTGTCCCAGGGACCGATGGGATGTTTGCTGGAATGGTACGGTATGCATCCACAATATTCTCGGTTTCCACATAAAAGAGCTTCACTGTGGTGCCAGTGGTCAGTAGTGCTCGGTAGAGTGTGATGGCATCAGGGATGTCACACCCTTGACTCACAAGCTGATCTGCCAGTCTCAGTACTGAACAGGAAGAAATTACCTTTCTGCCTGTACTGAGTACAAGGGCCATCACTGAAGAAGTGGACCACAGACACAGATGGATGATGGGCTTGTACGTAGTCCAGTACTGGTTCCAAGATGTTGCCAGATTGCCGGGGGACCTTTTTGCTTGGATTGAGAGATGGTGCAGAAGCAGAGAGGGCTAGCATTGTCACCAACATATAACACACCTGTGTGCATTGTTGCCTGTTGGTGTGAGGCACCGAAATGTACAGCCTGGATCTCAGCACTGTATTTGCATGAGTAGTTTTCCGAGAAGTCCACATGTATAATGCATTCATGTGAGGACAGACTTCTCTTTAGTTCTCTGGAGAATGAGAACTGCTGCTTGATGTTGAACACATGCTTCTTGAACTTATGCAGCAGGCACGTGAAATGCTCAATGAGTTCCTCTAAAGAGCTTTCAATTTGTTTTTTTTTTTGCTGTTACTTTGAATGACACAGCCTCATTTTCTTGTGGCATTCTGTTCTTCTCTTTCTCCTCCAGTACCCACTGTGTGTATGTTATATGCATTGATGCATTGGTAACAGTATCCAGTGGGAAGGTTTTCAGTTTGCATTTGGGACACTCTCCATACATGCACTCCTTACTGCTGGTGCTGCAAGATACCTCCTCTATTAGCTTCTCAAGGTTTGAGTTGGGAAGCAAATTTAGTTGCTTTAACTTCTCAACCACAAAGCCGAGGTTTTCATGGATTTTGCACATGCAAGTATCTCTGTCTTGAATGGTTGGATGTACAACCCAGAAGGGACGAAGTCTGCAGAAGAGAGTGTAGGACAAAGCTCTGTTTGCATTCTCAGACAGAAACTTTCTGTGAAGGTTTAACAGTGTATCAACAAGAAATCTCTTCTGTTTTTTTACTTTGTTTCGCGTTTGTCTGTTTTCTCCCAGTGGTGACCCGACTGACATCATCCCGGTCATAGAAGGCTCTGATACTTGATTTTACATGTGTTGGAATGCGGAGCTTTTCTTTACGAGAGAAAGAAAGTGTATTTCCATCTAAAGTCTTCCACCTTCTTCTTGGAAGACCAATGGCACTCTGTCCATATTTCTGCATGCGGTACTTTTTCACAATCTGCCCAGATACCAATTTGGAGATAATCTGTCTCTCTCGTTCATCATATGAAGTTTTTTTTTTTTATGTCCCTCAACAGTGCAGAATGAAACTTGAGGGTTTTTTCCGAGCTTGCGACTGCACAGCTGCGGTGTTCATTGATGTTTGACTTTAGAAGAAGGGGATGTTGTTTTATTCTTTAGGCGGAAGTATCTTTTTTTGTACTTATTTGTCTTTTGTTTTTCTTTTTCCAGGCTTTGCCTCAATTTCCCCAGGTCATGGTGGAGCCTCTTTCTCTCTTTCTTTGACCTTAAACGCCCCTGATCACGTTGCCTGCAACACAATGAAGCACTGATAAATGAAATACTTGTACTGACAATCAAATTATCATAAATAAATAGGGAGATGCATGTACATGAACATGCATGCATGCACACACACACACACACACACCTTAAATTAAAATTTACAAAATTGAAACATTGAACAAAAGGGTTAGGCTTAGGGTTAGGGCTATTTACTCTAACTCTAACCTTGAGGGCCCTGGTGCTGGCTCTACACCTGGTTTTGGACTTAGAGGTGGCGTCATGCACTGATCTATGATTGCTGCACTTGCTGCTTTGGCTGTTCTGCTTTTCACTTGTGCTGCTCTCCAGTTCCGCCGCTTGGCTCTCCTTTCTCTGTCATTTAGTTCACTAACTGACCATTTTTTCCCTGTGTCTCTGTCCTTTCTCCATTTTGCCCTCTCTTTTACTAAATATGCTTCTCGTCTCTCAGGATCAGCATCTCTGCGTTGTCTGTATCTGCGCTGTTTCTCAGCTGCAGAAAGAGGCATCCTAACAAAATCAAATCAAATAAAAATACATAAAACACTTTAACAGCAACCTTGTTAATTTATTGACTTCTCATAATAAAAATAATGACTTTTGGTTTATAAAGCACATTTATAAAACCCAATGCACTTGTGTGTATCAGTATAGATTAGTAACCTCAACACATTTTAGCCTACCTATCAGTAGAATAAATAAAAAAACATGATTTTTAGGGATGAAAACTGTAAAAACATGTATATTATGTAAATACTATTAGTAAGAAAAGTAGGTCTGTTAAAATTCTCAGTCATCCAGGTCATAGTTATCCAAGAAGGGTTGGCTCAGGGGTGACAACCCCACAGAGGTTAAATACCTGGCACTCCCCATCAGTCATTTAGAACTGAAAAACCCTTGGATGAGAGGCAATATCTTCAAATATGGAAGTACCAAGCCCAGTTGCCCTTGATTTAACCCTTCTTGGGTATACAACATGGGTAAGACACACAAAAGCATACTTGCGTCAACCCTGTTACCCTGGAAGGTAACAGGGTTGACGAAAAAGGTTATTGGCGGCCATTACTAGCCATGAGGTATAGGTAATGACACCACATTACGTGCCTTAATGAGAGGCTTAAATGTTGTTATATATGTAAATTTTTAAATATGTACAAATAACTTTTTAACGTATGCTTTTCTGGTAACAGGGCTGACACAATGAGCGTGTCCCTGTCTTTCAGACATTACATAAACTCAAAGAAAATTCATTAAAAAGAAGAGAACACTTACTTGTCTTCTACCATCAACTTCATGAAAGGCAGATGATGTCACTTCCTGGAACTGATGCAACTTTTGGAACAGTCCATTATCTTTAAAGAGGGGTTTTCATAAAAAGTAACAGGGTTGACGAGAACCTAGGGACCCGACTAAATTGTATTTTTTTTTTTATTTGACACATGTTAAGAATAAAATCCATTCATGACTAATGAACTGACACTTAAGGCTTTATAGAAGTATATGTTTTTTTATGATAGTTTGACTTTTTTGGCCTCGATAGCAAGTAGAAGTAGAAAAATCATACTGAGGGACAGGCCATTTTCAACATTTCTGCAAGATGCTTTGCACAAAAATGTGATTAAAATCCTTTAAAAACAAAAGAAACAGAAATTAATTTATTCTTATATTATGAGACATATTATGGAAACTAAATTATAAAATATTTTATTTGTTTTATGGTTTATTAAGATTTACAGAGCTTTTTTTTTCTGAGGGACACAAAATGGCACGTTTTCGTATAATGACCCGGGATTTCTGGTGGCACATATATTGTTTTATTGCTTAAACATGCTGTAAACACACATAAACAGAGATAAGAATTAGTTATCTTCAACTGTATATTAGTGACTGCCAGAGTGGCTTCTTCATATATAAATGAAGCTTTCTCTCAATAAACACACTTTGCACAATCTTATGACAACATATCAAAAGAAAATGAGAATACATTGCTATATACTGTCTGTAACACATTAACATTACATCAAACAGACAATACTCAATAAACATACACAAATGGTGTATGAGCACTTTGTTTCCTTTTTAGTAGGCTATATTCTCTGTGTGCTCTGTTGTTAACGATCTGTATCAGCAATTTAGTTGTCCCTAACCAATGACATATTTACAGAACACAAATGTAACAACATCAAATATAAACTCTTTTATAACGAGTGATTGCAATTAATTGTCTAACGACATTAAGCACTATTATTATGTCGTGATGTCTCACACGGCCTCCAACAGCGCAGCGGGGTAGGCCGCCTCTCAGCCACGATTGCGCAATCCATCGCGCGGGCGCCGCCGGCCGCATATCAATCGCTAAATCTATCGCTTTAATATACAAATTCATCAAACTAACACATATAACTAACGTATAAACATTTTATGAACACAAACTGTGATGCCACATCACTCATCTTACCTGTAAACACCAAACAGAGATAAGATTAGTTATCTTCAACTGTATATTAGTGACTGCCAGAGTGGCTTCTTCATATATAAATGAAGCTCTATATCCTGCGGCTCACGATCACTCTAGCGTCATCCGCCAGCGTTTACAGGTCTAAGTGATGTTCAAGTTGGCATCCTTGCACAGTACTATATACAAATATATTTCATATACATTTAACGCAAGAACCATATTTAACAAATGACAACTAATAATATTAATGATAAACAATACATACATGACTACTTGAGTTCATATCACTACATATGCAATTTGTCCATCATTAAAACTACAATATCACATTAGGCTACGTCATCATAGGTTAACTTATGAGCGCTCAGTTTTTCCGTTTGTAAAATTCGTTTGGCCAAAATCTCAATTTATAAAGATGTAGTACTACTGTATGCACAGGCTGTTTAAGGCTATTTGTAGGCTATTGGCTATGACTAACTTAGATGGCAAATGCTAGCCCCCTCCCTCTCTCTCCGCCGCCGGTCTCGGGCCTCAAATGCATAAAATATGAAACTTTATAGACATACTAGTGTTTCTTTTGTAAAGACAACGTTGTACTTATTCAAAAAACAAGATTTACCATTGCAAGACGTTCAGCTGCTCTGCTGTGGAAGTTCAGTTCGCTGCATTCAGGGGGCGGAGTTAAGAGGTTTGACTGACAGTTTGAGCGGAACCAAAACGATTTTGTCACAATCTCTTTTTAATACCTTTATTAGGCTAAATATATTTGCAAATCAGACAGACAGACATAAAGGGTGACCAATAGCATTGATTTATTGAAGAAAATAAATAAAATAAAACACCTCCAAAAAAAAAGGCACTTTGGAGTGTAAGGACAAAAAGGGCATGTGCTCTGCACAGGTTGAGCCCTACCTGTGCACGTGCCTGCTTCCTAGTGACTTGTAGCAAAAATGCATAGGATGTTTCTTGAGTAAAATCATCAGCAAGTTTCAGCCTCTACTGGAGCATCTTTGTCCATGAGTTTAACCTGGCCTTTGGTCATCCTGCCAAAGATGTGTTCTCTATGTGTCAAATTCCACATTGCAATTAATGATCCTAATCTGTTTGCTAAAGAGAAGCAGAATAAGTTTCTGCTGTACACACTATACTGTCGCCGTGCCGTCAATTTTATGACACACTAAGTGGACAATACTTTCACTGACTGCTTTGACATAATGGAGAACCTGGTCCTTCAAAAGTCTGCAGCTGGCCAAACGTATTATTTGCATATATATATATATATATATATATATATATATGTATATATATATATAAAATATATATGTTACGGACAGATGCACGGGACACAGAGGTACACGTAGATGGGAGTTTATTGACAGACAGCAGGTAAACAATAGTGATGCAGGTAAGTGAACTGGTAATATTAACTTGGAGGAATGGTAACTGGATACTGATACTGTCCTTTGTCTTACAGATGATGTGTTTGTGGATGGATCGATGGTGATTGCCAACGGAGTGCACACAATGGGAGTAAGTAGACACACACAGACGTAGAAGCACAGAGACCAAGGAAACAGGTAAGTAGATCGGCAGGCTTGGTGATAATCATAGAGAAGTCCTTAATGCATGAACGAGACCAGACGACTGAGTGAGGTGAGTGGCGTGCTTAAGTAATCTGGTGATTAAGGTGCTGATGGGATACAGGTGTGTGTGATCAGTATTCTGGTGAGGGAGTGCGCTGTGATTGGTTGATATTGGTTGATGCGCTGTGATATATATATATATATATATATATATATATATATATAATTTTAATAAAAATTTAAATGTGTTTAATCGCATACTTATAGCGAAATTAAACATACATTAAACATACATCAGTTATGTTTATTTTGTCATTGTTTGTTGTATCCAGCAAAGTAAATTATCAGATTGAAGGGTGATTCTCATAAAACTGTATTTTCTGCAAACATATTTCAATATTTAATATTTTAATATTTAAATTTAGATGTCTTTCCAAAAAAGGAAACTTTGAGACTCTAAAAGGACACCTAATAACCAAATGATATAACACACTTTTCACAATTGCACACTTTTCAGAATTCATTGTCCGGATCAAGAGGAACCGCTGATCTCCCACAGGAGAAAGCACTGTGCCATCCTCTGCACTGTGCACGAATGCACACCTCCCTGGTGATTGATGTACGCCACCAACCACCTGTATTGTCTGTTCGAATGAGAACATGTTGGTTTCTTACCAATGGCAAGAGATCCTGCAGGCTAAGTGAACAGCTTTCAGCTCTCAGCAGGGTTTATATGCCACTGCCTCTGGGCACTCGTCCATGCACCGAACACTGGTCTGCTGTCACGGTGGACTACCTTTCATCTGACCACTCTACCTATACTGATTTCCTGCTCAAACATGCTCAGATTAAGCCAGGGCTTAGGCCCGTCAAGAGATGTGGGTGTTACTACAATGCGCGCTGTCCCTGATTTCCACGCTCTCCGCAGAACGTGGCGCTATAACCAAAGCTGCAGTGGCCTCGTATTCAGCAGACCCAGGCAGCAAACAGAGGCTGCAGCAGCCATCAGACACAGTAATATCTGGTTCAGAGGAACGGCTCTCCCCTGTGCAAAAGAGGTCAGGACATTGAGAATAGTCTGAATACTCTCTTTTGTCAAATGCACAACCATCGAGCGCGAGTCCAAAATCATCCATAAGAATGTGATGGACTGACAGGGCTCTAGGCTGCATTCATGCACTTCGTGAAAGTACGAGGGGCCAAAGGTAGTCCAAACAACAGGACTTGCTGCTAATGAAATGACTCCGGGTCCAGGCCTTCCTCGTACAGGGACTTCAGGAGTCTAGTGTGAAACACCTGCAGGATCGCCGTTGAATGTAGGCAATAAGAGTAGGCGGACTAATGGAAGGTCTGCCCCCAATTGCCTCATCTATGGCAGCATACCACTTCCAGGATGCTGCTGTGAGCTCACCATCCTCAGTGCTCAATCCTGTAATTGGTGGACATCATATCATTCCATCAGTTTAGGAGACCAGGGGCTCTGGTGGGTGATGAGAACGCAGGTGTTGGGCTGGTGTTATCTCATCAGTAGAGCCTCCTGAGGGAGCTGTTCGTATCCTCTCTGCGTTGAGCACAACAGCAAGCCTCGCACAGAAAATATTGATAAGCAGATCCTCGTAGGTTTGCTTCGGTTTGGGCATGGCCCAAGCACAACACAAAGCCGTTGTGCAAATCCAGGAACAGTTATCGGCCCGCCAGACACGTGGCATACTCGGATGGACATTTCGTTGACATTTCGTTTATGCAATGTTAAGAGACCAACTTGAAAGGGAACTATGAATTAAACCAGCATCTCACCAATTAAGTTTTGATGGATGATAATTGTAATCAGTATAAGCCGACTGTGGTGATGTACAGTCAAGCACGTGCGAGTCTGTTATATTGATGTGCAAACATAGTCCTTTTCAGTATTGCAACTTGTCTAACATGTAACAAGCTCTTTGCTGTTGCACTGTACACATACTATACACTGAGATATTTGAAAAAAAAATAGATGTTTTGCTTTGGTGTGCATAAATTTATGAATTATATCGACTCCTTTATATATTTGGTTATTTGGTGTCCTTTTGGAGGCTCCAAGTGTCCTTTTTTGGAAAGACACCTAATTTACCTAGAAAAAAGCTTACAGAAAATACAGTTTTGTAAAAAAAAACAAAAAAAAAAAACACAAAAAACCCCCACCCTTCAATCTGATGGTTTACTTTGCTGGATATAGCAAATGCTGACGAAATGAACATGTTAAACAAGATAAATGGCATATGCTTAATTTCACATTAAAGTCCACGTGAACTGGAAGTTGCAAACGACTTTTCTCCAGTGCTGTGACGTATTTCCAAATGAAACGGAAAATTGAATAGAGGGCAGAGTTTTACTTTAGCGCTCCTCCTCTCCATCTCTCACTCATAGCAGACTAACGGTTGGAGGAGAGTGGTTTAAGCGTTTTCAGACAGTTTGAGACAATACCACACCCACTCTTGTGGTTGAGGCGTCTACCTCCACGGTGAAAGGTTTATCTCGGGTCAGGGTGAACAAGGAGGGGAGCGGTAATGAAGGCTTCTTTCAGGTTGTTGAAAGCGTGGGTGGCAGCTGGTGTCCAGGACAGAGACTTGGGCCTGTTGTGTAGAAGGTTGGTTAGTAGACTGGAAATTATGCTGTAGTCTTGAATAAGGCGGCGGTAGAAACTGGCAAATCCTAGGAAATGTTGGAGTTCTTTGATGGTCGAAGGTGTTGGCCAGTTCCTGATGGCATCCACTTTCCCTTCGTCCATCCAGCTGCCACTGCTGTCGATGTTATATCCAAGGAACTGCACTGAGGGTTGATGAAAGGAACACTTCTCTGCTTTGAGGAACAGGTGGAACTCTCTCAGGCATTGCAGGACCTCCGCAATGTGGTGGCGATGTTCGGCCATGCTCCATGCTCAGGATGTCATCAATATATACCAGCACAAACTTGTGGAGGAACTCCCGGAGCACCTCATGGATGAAATCCTGGAATATGGAGGGGGCGTTGACAAGTCCATATGGCATGACAAGGTATTCGTAGTGTCCAATGTTCAAAGGGGTCACGAAGGCCGCCCCCCTCATGTATCCGGATGAGGTTGTAGGCACTGCGGAGGTCCAACTTGGTGAAGACAGTGGCACCACGGAGATGTTCCAGTGCTGCTGGGACGAGAGGAAGTGGATAACGGAATTTTACTGCGATTTTGTTGAGTGCCCGGTAATCAATACAAGGCCGCAAGCCTCCATCCTTTTTCGCCACGAAGAGGAAACCAAAGCAGCAGGGGAAGTAGACTGGCGGATGTAACCTTGCTCCAAAGCCTCCTTGATGTATTCCTCCATGACCTTCTCCTCCGGTAGTGACAGAGGATAGATCTTCCCACGGGGCACTAACTCACCCGGAAGCAGAATGATGGCACAGTCCCATGGCCGGTGGGGAAGGCAGCTTGGAGGCTCTCTTCAGGCAGAAGACGTCACTGAAGGGGGCGTAACAAGGAGGGATGTCCACAGAACGTTTCTCGACAGGACTTTCAATGGAGGTGGCACAGACAGATAGTCGTTCAGAACGTGAAGATGATGGTAGAGGTAATGGAGAGAAACAGTTCGGGAAGCAGTTATCGCCCCACTTCAGGATCTCACCGGTCTTCCAGGAGATGACTGGGTTGTGCTGCTCCAACCATGGGCGCCCTAGGATCACGTCAGCGGTGGATTCCTCCAGAACCAGCAGATGTTGTTGTTCGCTGTGTAAAATTCCAACTTGAAGCTGTATTGCCCAACACTGTGATGTACCCGTCTTCGGCTGAGAGGTTTTCCAGTTATTGAGTGGATCTGGTAGGTGGACAGCGTAACTGTAGTCTTAAGCTTGAGCTGGCGGCGGAGGGCGCCGGAGATGAAATTGCCTGCTGACCCAGAGTCGAGGAGTGCATTAACTGGAATGGAAACATCAGCAGCAGTAAGGTTTACAATAGTGGTGAGTGGCTTAATTTTATTTATAGGAGGAAGAATGGCACTCACCATGGGATGAGGAGGACGAATGGGGCACGCGGAGATAACATGCCCAGGAGATCTGCAATACAAGACAACTTCTGGTTCAGCCGCCTCTGCCACTCTGTAAGCGTCAGCCGAGTGTTGTCCAGTTGCATGGGTTCATGGGCTGGTTCTGGAGGGCTGAAGGATTTTGGTTGGCGGAGGGATGTTGTAAACAGTGGCTGGCCCTGGCGCTCTTCGAGACACGACTGCATACGAGTGGCGAAGCGTATGGAGAGTTGAATTAAGCATTCGAGCCCGATGTAGTCCTCGTATGCAGCGAGATGCAACCGCACGCATGGATCCAACCCCTGACAATAGGTGGTTAGTAATGACTGTTCGTTCCACCCACTGGCAGCTCCAAGTGTCCTGAACTGAAGAGCATATTCATTCATAGTCATAGAACCTTGTTTTAAATGATACAATTGCTCACGAATTGATGAATACCATCCAGGTTTTCCAAAAACCTCCTTGAAATGGGTGATGAACTGGTGAGTGACTGGGTTATAACATTCTTTTGAGACCAAAGAGTTTCAGCCCATCGAAGCGCCTTGCCATTTAACTGTGAAATAATGAATGCTACCTTTGAATGGTCATCGGGGTACAGGTGAGGTTGCATCTCCAGGACCAGCGAACATTGCAGAATGAATCCGTTGCAATTCTCCGCCAAACCAGAGAAGGGCGCCGGTTTAGCCATGGGACTTTGACAAGCTCCTGAAAGGGATCTGGGTTGCTCATGCTGGCGTTCTTCAGTTTTGGTCCGGTCTTCTGTTACAACACAGAAGGGACGGAGACACAGAAATGTAGGTAAAAGGTGTTTATTGAACAACCAGATGAAACAACAGTGAAGCAGGTGAGCATACGGTAAATCTTCAGGTAAACAGTGATTATAAGGAGAATGATACTGTCCTTTGTGTTGCAGAGATGATGAGCTGACGGATGGCTGGCAAAGAGGAGCAGAGAGGACGCTGGAGAACACACACGAAGACGATGAACACAGAAGGAGAACTGGAAACACGCTGGAGACAGGTAAGTAGTTGAATGGAGTCCTAGAGGTGAGCATGGAGGTAAGTCTTAATGCTAACGAGACCGGACGATGACTATGTGTGAGTCCTTTATACTGCTGGTGATTGCCGTGCTGATGAGGTGCAGGTGTGTGTGATCAGTATTCTGGTGAGGGAGTGCGCTGTGATTGGGTGATGGTGGAGCCTGGCGTGTGTGTGACACTACTAGAAAGCTAGAAAGACAGACAGAGATCACCTGCTTCATCAAAATACAGCTGCAGTATTGGCACAGCTGTGTTCAGGTGACAATAAGATGATGTGAGGTTCACAGTCTGTTAATGTGTATTAACGATGTGCGAATCTGCTCTAACATCACCCGAATCTGCAGTTAAATACAAATCATCCACCCACCCGCACCCATGATTTTCTCTGATTTAAATATCTGCACTCGATCATACATTACAATTATTCAAATTCTCAGTGTTAAATGAGATGATATGGTAACATATTACACTGAAGAAGGCTGCTTTAAAATGAACATTTATGTAAAGCAAAGGTTATTTTTCAGGCCCGGATTGGGACTCATTTTCAGCCCTTTATAGTGAGCCTTAGACCGGCCCACTATAATTCACGACTAACTATATTAAAATAATGTAATTAAAACCTCAGTGTATGAGTCTGCAATAGTGTACTGTTCTCTACAGCCTTGTAAATAATTGTATTTTTCAAAAATATCTTCAAATACCCATGATAGTACAAATGATAGTACAAAAAATGCTAAAATTTGATATAATGATTTTATAATGTGCACCATTGATTAATTCTCTAGCCATCTAGTGGCTGTAGTTAAAAATTCATGTTATTTTAATTTTAATTTAATTAAGTGTTTGCTTTCCAGTAGATGGCAGTAATCGTCCACTAAACCCAGGCACATTTTTCATGTCTATCACTATATGAATGATTTAGAAATGTAGATCTTTATTAAGTGGATTTAACATAAATTTTGCTATTTTATATAAATGTATATACTTAAATTATTACAAATTGAGGCAAATAAATAACACAAAATACCATAAATCCTACAAAATTGCACAACTTTACAGTAAAATATTAAAGTAGGCTATTACGTTTGTTTAAAAAAAAAAGTTACATGTTACAAAATCACATTTTACTGTCTGGTTAAGCTAGTTGGACAGAAAAATGAATATTGTTGGCCAATGTGTAATAGCATAGCAAGCAGCATAGTGATAGGCCATATTTTATTATTTGCCTACTATTATTACGATATGAGTAAGCTGCATACATGCCTTTATCTTTTGCATGTTTTCCCCTCTTCCTTTTATTTATTTATGTTACTTAAATCAGCCTCCGTGGCTTAGACCTTTTGCCTCACCATAATTTAGCGCTGATTTAGAACTTGTCCCGCTGTCCCTACAGACGTCACCTCATCCCTTCTTCTCATATACTTTTGAGTGAGTTGTCTTCTCCGAGCGAAAACTTCGAGTCCCTCCCGTCCAGGTTAATTTACCCACCGAGTGACATGTTATCATTGACGTTGCGTGCAAATGAGCGGTAAAAACCCTATCGCGCATTCGTTTGTTTGTTTTTTCTGCGCGGGTGCCCCGTGCCGCCCTGGGCCATCCAGGCCTAAATCCGTCACTGAATGGTTTTTAGGAAAAAGTTAGGCTACTCAGTGGCCGCGTCCACAGTATCTAGAGCAACCATATTTCAACCCAGTGCTATGACAACACCGGCCCTCGCGGTCAAATAAACTGACCGGCCCACCGGGAATTCTCCCGGTGCTCCCGATTAGCCAATCTGGGCCTGTTATTTTTTGGTTATTTTTTTTATAGCTTAAACCATGGGGCGGCAACCTATATCAAGTTTTCTGCTGGGTCTTAAGTCTAAAAATTTCAAAATCAAAATTTAGGCCTTAAAAATTCTTAAATTTGTTGAAGTATTATGTTCTAGGTCTTAAGTAATTATATATATATATATATATATAAACAGGCATTTATTTATGGCACTTTTAAGCCATGTGTTCTGCTGTCGCCTTGACAAACACACATGGAAAGCAAGTCATTTCTCCAACAAAAAATAGCCATTTGAAAGAACCAGTACAATTACTGAAATGTATCATGTCTCATGTAATCGTTCAATCAATGTTTCAGCATAAACAGCTTGTAAACAATGTGTTGGGTAACATACTCAGAGAAGCCATTCATTGACCATAAACTCTAGTCTAGAGAACATTTTGCAAAGAAATAAAATAAAATAAAAAATAACTATATTACATATTCATGATATTTTATACCATTAACATTTTATTTATCGTAATGTTAGTATTATAAAAACGGCCTTACATCCAATTGTATACAAATCAGTAATTAATTACCCTTTAATAATCATTTATCAGCTGTGTAGGTTACAACATTAGATTTTTGTCCTTGAGAAAAATTAACGTACTATATCTATGTATCAAAATGAATAGATATTGAATTGAAAGCTCATGAATCCAGTCATGAAATGTGTGTCTCCTCTACACACTGACAGTCTCAATCTCAATACATATTTTATTCAACTTTTGTTTTATAGGATTACATTCTCTTATAATTTTCTTATATGTAATACTACGTATTCTCACTTGATTCTTTATTCAGTCCATTGAGTCCAGAATATGCTTGAAAGCACAAATAAAATAAAGGTAAAACTACAACCAGTCTGTCTTCAGAAACTCTACCCTCTTACAAAACCTACCAGGAAGTGAATATCATTATTTCTAGCTTTCATTTTTGCTAAAAGCTAAAACGAGTCAGTGTTGTGAAGAACAGAGGAGGACAAATTATATCAGGATTTTTGTGTATTTCTGAATTAACCCAGATTAGATTTTGATTGTAATGGTTATTTACTTTTCAAACCAAGTTCAGAAAGTGAAAGTAAATTGTAGATCACTGGATCTTTTTACAAGACGAGGAAATGGATTCAAAATCTGTGGAAGAGCTTTCTTGTCCAGTTTGCTGTGAAATCTTCAAGGTTCCTGTTATTCTGTCCTGTACTCACAGTATTTGTAAAGAGTGTCTACAACAGTTCTGGAAAACTAAGGATTCTCAGGAGTGTCCTGTCTGCAGGAGAAGATCCTCTAAACAAAATCCTCTAGTTAATCTAGCGTTAAAAAACTTGTGTGATTCATTGATAAAGGAGGGAAATGAGGAGATCTGCAGCTTACACAGTGAGAAACTCAAACTCTTCTGTCTGGAGGACAAACAGCCTGTGTGTTTAGTGTGCAGAGACTCAGAGAAACACGCCAATCACACATTCAGACCCATCAGTGAAGTGCTTTCATCTTACAAGGTAAAACAAATGTCTCTCACTTCAAGAGCTAAATACAGTGCTAAACATAGGAACAGTATTATTTATATTATATATATGACCAGAATTTATTTTTGTTTAGACTAAATCTCCATGACTTCCCAGACAGCATGGTGACATTGATACAATGTTGAGTTTTAATAATGAAATTGACATTACAATGTTTAATGTATGTTGGAGCAGCATTAAAATTTTGATGAAAGTCGACAGCAAACATGGGTGAAGACAGTGATATTGAACTAACAGTGATTTGTAGTTGATGAACACAAGATTCTGCAGGTGTGTATCTCTGCAGAACACTAGTGGGTGTTTCCCAATCAGTGGGGCGTTTTTAAACCACAATGAAAATACAACTGAAATGTCAACATAAAATAATGTTGAGATCTGATGTAGATTGTCACCAGAGGGCACTGCAGCTGTTGATTCAACATTACCATTTATTCATTTTTGATCATTTCAGTGTTGATTTGACAGCAATGATGTAGAATCAATCACAGTGTAACGAGGATTCAATGTCATTACCATTGATTGTTGAAATCTCACCATTTTCTCAACATTAAAATTAATTAAATGCAATTAAGCACTGAGCATCAACACTGACTCAACATTGTTTCAATGATCACATGCTATCTGGGTTACTAGTGATATTCTGCACTGAGCTCCAACCCCTCCGATGTTCACATCTGAATTTAACAGCATTGGCACAAAACATGTTGGTTTGAAATCAGTAGAAATGTCACGGGTTACTAAATAATATAACAAAAAAAAGCATCCAAACATACAATGTTTAAACCTCTTAGTACTACTAAGTTTCACAGATTTTCATCTTAACCTGTAGGAGGAATTTAATACAGCCCTGACATCCTTACAAACCAGCGCAAACCATGAGCAAAAATGAAAGAAGAGTATGATGGATAATGACACATCAAAGGTGAGGATTATAAGATTAAATACTCCACATTCACACAACACACACACACACACAACACACACAACAGAGTTTATTAAAGACTTTAGTGGATGTGTTTTAATCCAGAGCTGATGAAGTGAATGTGATTTGACTTCAGTCTCAAGCTGAGCAAACAGAGCGTCGAGATAAAGAAGAGTTTGAGAAGCTTCATCAGTTTCAGAGATGAAGAAGAAGCTAGCTACAATCACTGCACTGGAGAGGAGAGAAAGGAGAGAAGAAGCAGATGATGCAGACGAAGAATGCTGGAGGAGATGAAGCAGAACATCTCATCTCTTTCCACACCATCAAGACATGGATGAAAGCCAGGACGTCTCGTTTCTGAAGGATGACAATGAATCTGGCTTCATTCTTTGATAAAACTACTTGTCAATGTTGATTAGAGAGACTCACTGACAATCAATAGTGTTTGATAAGATATTAAAATGTTTTCAACTCTTTGTTTCAGAACTTAACGTCACAATGGAAAGGTGAGTGAGCTGCTCGTATCCTCTTCTCTAGGGGATACTGAACTCAAATTCACTGCAGTTCTGACTCCTGAATGTTCCTCCAGAGTCCAGATCTCACAGCCGATCCAGAGAGATGAGTATGGAGCTTTGATTCTGTGTCACATTACCTGGGTAACCTGTCGTTCAGAGTCTGGAGAAGATGATGGAAAACTGTCCAACACAGTGAGTCTCAGCAGATTTGACACCAGTGCAAAAGATAGTTCAGATATAAACTAAAACATTTGATAGAAATACAATCGCTTGAATTTGTAAGAAATCTTAACTGTATTTCAGAAAATCATCAGATCATACAGTGAATCATAAAAAGTCTATTCCTCGTGGTCTATGCTTATGTATTAGGATACAATAGTGTTTATTGAATACTAATATTAAACCTGAAGCCTCAATCCATTCTGACAGTAACTGAGAGATTATTGTTATGATTTATGATCTCTTTCAAGAAAGTCTTTATATGAGTTTTACATTTCTAATGCCATCATATTTCATCCTCTAATCAGATGTTATTCTCTCTGCAGCTCCGTTGACTCTAGATCCAAACACGGCATATCCATGTCTCCACACTCTCTACTGATCTGACCACGTGTGTCGTACAGTGATGAACGTAAAAAGTGTCTGATAATCCAGAGAGGATTAACTGGTATCCATGTGTCCTGAGTTCTGAGGGCTTTAACTCAGGAACACACTGCTGGGATGTGGAGGTTGGTGGCAATACACTCTGGATTCTTGGAATAACCACAGCATCGAACCAAAGAAAGGGAGACGTTTTCTTTAAGTCTAATGTCTGGTATGTGCGGTACATGGACAGTGAATACTGCTCACAATCCCCAGAGCAACGCTTGACTGCCTTTACTGTTAAAGAGAAGCTTGAGCGTGTGAGAGTTCAGCTGGACTATGACGGAGGAACAGTGTCATTCTCTAATCCTGTGACCAAAAACAGTCTGTGCACATTCAGGACATCCTTCACAGAGACTGTCTTTCCATTCTTATATAATCTCTGCACAGCTTCCCCTCTGAGGATTTTACCAGTTAAAGTGTTTGTAACAGCAGAAAATCACAGTTAAATATGAGTGAGTGAGGCTGCAGCACCAGATTCTGTAGTCAGGTGCAGTTTGTCCAGAGATTAGGCTTGTTTGACTTCATGCAGCACTGCGCAGAGAGATCACAGCTGACTTGAAGCAGTGCATGCTGGTTAGAAATTTTGTCTGACTTGAGACAGCACTGATGTCATGTGACTGTGACATATGGTATCAAAGTACGTTAGAGCGTTTCGAGAGCAGTTGACTTGAGTCAGCCAGCGCAGTTTCTCAAGAGCAGCTGCACGTGCTCTGATGACGACAATTTTAAAAAAAAAACTGATTCACGATTGGCCAGATTCACCGCATGACAGCGATCACGTGTGTTTCGTGTTTATTGTCACGCCTTCAGTTCCACTAATGCTCACAAATCTGTATTTTTTTATATTTTTTTTTAAATATTTTTGTCAGATTTCAATGGTGATTTATTTTTTTTTATTTTTTTTTTTTTTTAAACAGAACAGAACATAACCAGAGAGAGAAAACACAGCATCAAAAGAAAATTAAGACAAGTGTAGATCAGTATGAGTGTCCCAATTGTTCCAAAGTCTTTCAAATTTGTCCAGTTGTAAATGTAGCCCAAATGTGATTTTTTCCATTTTCCTTATGTCCATAATAATGTCTGTCCAGTCCTTGATTGTCGGTGCAGTTTGTGTCATCCATTTTTTTGTGATGGCCTTTTTCCCTGCGGCCAGGAGTATACTGCAGAGATATCCATTAGCGGTGTCCATGGCAGGAGTTTTAAGGCCCAGATACATAGTTCTGAAATCCAGTAGGATGGGGACATCAAAAACAATTTGCAGCGCTTTGTTGATTTCGGAACAGTATTTTTGAACCACGAGACAGTCCCAGAACACATGGTAATGGTGTGCCTCCTGACAACCACAATTTCTCCAACACTCAGCATTTCCCTGTGAAAAATGAGCACTTTGACAAGGTGTTATGAAAAAACAAGATACACTTTTCCAACAATATTCTTTCCAGACATGTGATTTTTGTGGTTCTCCATTGTGTTGTACATATATTCTCCCATCCTCATCAGTCACAGTGAAATTGCCTTCTCTTTCCCATTTATTTTTAATATATTGAGTTGAATGATTTCCCAAATTGTTGAAAGTTCTGAATTATATGCCTTAATAAAGATTTCGATCAGAGGGTTATAATGGTCATCATTTTGTTTAATTTCTTGGTTATAATAACTCCTTGTCTGTAAATACCTATAAAAGTCCTGTTTTTCCAAGCCAAAGGATTCCCTCAACGCATCAAAGCTTTTCATTTGATTTTCTTTCACAATTTGGAAAAATCTTTATACCCTTTGTGACCCAGACCTTAAATCTCAGGTCGGTTCTGTTTGGTACAAAACCTTTGTCATAAGCCAACAGCTTAAGATTTTAACATCTTTGTTTAGTTTGTATGTTTTGATCAGCTCTTTCCCGGTTGTGAAGCACTGATTTTACCCAGGGATTCTCAATTTCATCCAAATGACTCAGCCATTTGTCATCTACCAATAAGGCCTGAACAGGAACCTCCGGCAAAACTACTACACTCAATATTTTTCCATTGAGCTTCATATTTTGAATCACACCACAGTACCGCAATGCTCTAATTTGGGGTGAATAAGTAATCTTTCAGACAAGGTAAACCCCATCCACCTTCCAGACATTGGACCAAATCATTGAGGAAATGCATCACATTAGGTATAGAGATTTCTGGTTTAGTCAAGAATAGTAGGACATCATCTGCGTAGCATGCAATTTATGTTCGGTCCCATCAATTTTGTACACTGGGATAGTGTTTGATTGTCTAATATATTGGGCCAATGGTTCCAAATATAAAGCAACAGACCGAAGGGACCAGCACAGCCCTGCCTCACCCCTCTTTCCAGAGTCATTGAGTCTGTCAAATGACTGTTAATTTTGATTCTCTGATGTTGGACCATCGTAGAGAGCCCCAATATTTTAATTATTAGGTCATCCATTTGGGATTTGTTTAACACTTTGAATAATTAAAGCCAGTTAAGAGTCAAAGGCTTTCTCAGCGTCCAAACTAATTATGACAGCTTAATTTTGGTGTTTTTGTACATAATTCATTATGTGTAAAGATCATCTTATGTTGTCCTGAGTTTGTCTATTGTTAATAAACCCTGTTTGATCATTGTGAATTTAGGGATTTGGGAGTATTTGTTCCATTTTTTTTGGACATAATTGAGGTGTATATACGATAATCCACATTCAGAATCGAAATTGGTCTATATGACGCACAGTCAAGTCGATCTTTCCCTTCTTTGGGTATTAGAGATATAATGGCTTCTTTCCAACTTGGGGGGGTCTGAGCTTGTTTAAGTGCCCAATTAAAGGTTGTCAAAAGCAGGGGAGTAAGTGTTTCTTTCAATGCTTTATACCACTCGGAGGTGAACCTTATTGTTCTTTAATCTCTTGATTGCATTCTGTATTTCCAGAGCAGAAATTTCTGACCCTAGTTTTTTTATTTTGTTCTTCCGTCATGACAGGCAAGTTAAGAGTTTACAAAAAAAGAATCTATTTAATCTTCCTTATCTACTGAAATATTAGAAAAAAGCTTTTTATAGAAAGATTCAAATGTTGATTGAATTTGGTCTTGTTTTGTTAAAATTACACTATTCTGCCCGTCTCGTATTTTAAAGATTGCTCTTTCAGCTTGTTGTTTTCTAAGTTTCCAAGCTAGTGGTTTAGAGAATTTTGATCCAGATTCATAATATCTTTGTTTGGTAAAGAGCATTTTCTTAATTATTTCCTGTGTGGTCAGATCTGTTGTATAGGACTTGATGTTGATATCCCTTAATGCATACTTGAGGCACCGATGAGACTCCGTTGGATGGTCCATTCAGTGATGGCACTGTCATCAGGTATGCATCCCTTAATGCATACTTGAGGCTCCGATAAGACTCCGTGGGATGATCAGTTGAGTGATGGCACCCTTTGGGTTGTCAAGTGGGCGCCCTCCTTCCTTGGTGTTTCGCTGATAGGCCCATGACACCTCCAGAGGGTTCAGCAGTGAATCCCAGCATCCCAGGTTCACTCTCTAGGTTCCATCAACTCATTTGAAGACCCAAGCGGAGTCTTTTCTCTTCACCCATAGCCACTGGCTTCCCTTTTCCGCAGCCGCGGAGAGGTCTTTGACTGCCTGCCGATGGGCCTTTCCTCGCACTCCCATCTCCCTGAGTAGCCTGGATGTTGAGGTGGCTACGAACCCTTTGCAGCCTACTTCCACTGGATGTACCTTCACGTTCCAGCCTTGTTGCTGTGCATCGGTTGCAAGTTCGGCATACCACAACCTTTTCCGTTCATAGGCCTCCTCCACTGCACCCTCCCATGGCACGGTGAGCTCGATGATGTAGACAAGCTTGAGCGAGGCTGACCACAGAATAAGGTCTGGTCGCAGGTTGGTGGCTGCGATTTCAGCTGGGAAGCAGAGTTTCTTGTTCAAGTCTGCCAGCAGCTTCCAGTCCCGTGCTCTGCCCAGCTGACCAGAGTCTGATCTTATGGTGGTGAGGTTGACTTGGCCCTCACCCTCCCGAACAAATGGTGTTGGCTGCCACTGGGGTGACGGGGGAGGAAGGGCATTCACGCTTGTCCGTTGACTTTCCAACACTGCTGCAAGACACTTTAGCACCTGGTTGTGCCGCCAGGTGTAACGGCCTTGGGTGAGGCTGGTCTTGCATCCCACTAAGATGTGCTTCAGTGTTGCATTAATTTCGTCTCTTATCTTTTTTATTTCCTGTAGCAACTGAGGATTTCTATTCTTTGCGTGATTGATCTCTAACTGTTTTAGTCTGTCCTGCAGATCGTTCAATTTTTTTCTGCTTTTGTTTCTTCTTGGTTGAGGTGATGGCGATAATTTTACCCCTCAAAACTGCCTTGGCAGCATCCCAGAGGATGGGTGGAGAATTTATTATCATTATCATTTTCCTCTAAATAAATTTTGACGTCATCTGATAGCTTTTTCTTCATCTGAGGGTCATTAAGCAGACTAGCATTAAACCACCAAAGAGTATTTTTACGTTTTTCCTCCAATTCTATAGTAATGTAGATGGGGGCGTGGTCACTTAAGGTTATTGTACCTATGTCCACCTCCATAATTTTTTATCTGTCCTTATTGAAAACAAAAAAATAGTCTATTCTAGTATAAATTGTATGTGGATTAGAGAAGTGAGTGTATTAGCGGGCATTGGGGTTCATCTCTCTCCAGATGTCAATCAGTCCTATATTTTTTATCAATTTACAGAATTTATTATTTATTGTTTTTCCTAAGTTTTTTGAATTTGACACATCCAGTGTAGGCTGGAGGTGAAGATTCCAATCTCCGCCACAGATAAGGGTTCCCTCAGAGTGGTTTACAATCAAGTCTATAACATGAGTATAGAAAATGAAATCACTCATTGGTGGGGCATATACATTTAGAAAAGTAAACACCTCTCCATTAATAGCACCCTTAACGAGTACCTATCTGCCCTCTTTATCTTTATATTCAAGCTCTGTTCGAAAGTTATTCGGATGAGATCATAGGGCAACTCCTGTTAGTCTACCCTTGAACGAGGAAAAGTACAGTTTTATAACCGAGTAGTTAGTTTGATGTTTGAGTCTGTAAAGGGTGTCTTGCAAGTATAATGTTAATTTTTCTTTATCATTTCGTTAGTCTCTTGAACGTTGATTGGGCTTAATATGCGTTTAACATAAGGATGCTACTCGCAATTCAGATGCCATTGTTCACTTGAATGAAGTCACCACCATTAAAACATCGATATGGTAAAGCTAAAAACATTAGGACCAAGAACCGCAACAACAATTAACACAGAAAAAGAAATTCGTACAAAAAAACGTTTGCAACGATCCAAAACCTGATCAACCTAAAGATCAAAACTTGGAGGCGAATCATTCTCAACTGAGGGCCCATCATACCAAGACTCTTAGTAACCATCCAGTCCATGAAAAAATACGCTAAGCCATATGCTCTGCGGCCTTCATTAGTAATATATTGAATTTCCTCAAACCCAACCCTCCAATTTGGTACTACAGAGTACATATTTGTGACACAGGAACGTACTATGATCACAGAGACCAATGACAGGTATTGTTATAAGTGTACAGTAACTCAGGGGGTTGTATCAGATTATACCCAAATAAAGAGGTAAGGTAATCATCTGAGTCTCCATTTGCCCCCGAACATAAAACAGAAAAGAAAAAAGGCCATATAGCTACTTTCTTGGGCCGCTTCAGAACAAAAAAGTCTCAAAAGTAGAAATGAATCACATACCCCCTATTGGCGGATCTCTTTCAGTCCATCTGCTTCAGTCCTGTGCGTGCTTTGTTGCGGTTGGATCTGCGTCTCTCTTATCGCACCGAGCCCCTGTGGCGCAGTTTGTGGTCACCTGAGGAACCTCTACCAGCTCCGGGACAACGATTGAGGAAGCTTCTCAACCGCGCTGGTCCCTCTCACTCAGAATTCCCACGAGTTCTGGATTCTTTTCTGCGTTCCCGCGACTCGATATACATGAGCTTCTTTTATGTCGCGTTTCAGCCCGCAAATGAGCGTTATCTCGCGATATCTGAGCCACCTCCGCTTCAAACGCCTTTAGCTCTCTCAACTCAGGGAGTTGATCTGGCGTTTATATTGGATTTTAAATCGGCAGCGGAGACAAACTGTGACTTGTATCATCTCCAAACGGGAAGTCCCCTCAAATCTGTATTTAAAGCTCATCTCATGTAGTCATGAGTTATATTGGTTCTGTTTATCAAAATTAAAACTGATAAAAAGGCTAGACCCCCACTTTGGTATTTACTATATATGGCTGGTTGAACTTTTTCTTGTTTAATATATATTTCATATATATCTATATTTTTGACAAATATTCCATTTATTTCACTTCGGCTGTGATAAAGTATGCAAACGCAACACAAGCATCACTATAGGAAGCAAAAAAGTGTCCAACTTCACGTCTCTGTTTCAGCTCCTCTCCGACTCTGTCTCAAGTCGGACAACATTTATAACCGGCGATGCACTGTTCAAGTCAGCCGACGACGCGGTCTGCACTCCACTGAATGAAATCGAACAAGCATATGTGTTATTTATGGAGATGAGAGGGTCGTATCTCTTACCATTGGAAAAAGCATAAAGCACCTCTCAGCCTATCGTGTGGCAGTGACATCAGTGTCCGCCGTTCAAAGTTTTATGATAGTTCGTTACAGCTTATGTTAATCAGTTTCTTGTGGATTAGTGCGTTGGTCTTGTAAATAAATGTTTATATTTGGTGTTATATCACTAGCAAATGAACAGTAGGATTGAATTGTTTGTGGAATGTGCTTTACTCTGGAAAAAAAAAAAGAGCGTGAATATCTCTATTAGCTGCAAATTACTAGTCACTGCAGGGCGCATAAAACTAATTCAAGATTACACTAACTCAGTTGTAATTAATACATATTTAAGTTATTAAAATTACATGTCTTTATTTACTTTCATTCATTAAAAAGCGTTATTTCATCATCATTAGGCACACAGTAGTCTGAAATGTGTCTAGTGTATCTGATTTTCAGGCGGGGACATGATCGGCTAGGAATGCATTTTTAAATCCACATTGAATTTTGCTACATTGATTATGTGATATTTAAAATGCAATCACAAGTGTCTTAACTGTGAGTGTAAATGCAATTAAGAAACGTAACATTTAAATGATCGTTTTGCTACAATTTTTGCTTGACCATGTTAAACATATCTAATCATTTCTGTAATACATTTTCATTTAATTTTGCAACTATAAAACATTAAATATCTGTTTAAATATATGGTTATGAAATGGCAATGTAAATTCAATTAGGCCAATTTAAAAAAATTTGGATGTGACCAATCACTAGAAAATGTTGAGTTGGAGTGGTCTGAAATTTTTTTTACATTGTATAATTATGTAATATTGAAGGGGTTGTATTCTGAATCCACTGCCGCTTCAATATCTTTTGAGTGCCGCACACATGTTGGCCTGTCATGTTTGCTATGCAAGGGTAAATAAAGAACTGGTTGTTTGAATAAATACAGCATTATCTTTTATATCATAATATTTTGGCTGAATTACATAAAAAAGTGAGTGCCCACATAGCTACAATAAACTTTAGTTGATGAAAGTAATGTGATGCACTTACTGCCTCAAATGCTGCTGTTCTAATGACAAACAAGCACGTGTCCAACATTCTCTGGTCAAAAAACTTTCTAAATCCATTTCAGCTTGATTTTGGTCAAATGTTAATAATATAATGACACTGTCTGACCATATATTAAGCTATTTTAACAGTGGCTAACCCCCAAAAATGAGTGATATAGCCTAGTTTTCTAAAACATATATTTATTAACTGTGTCAATATTGTGACTAATTTTTAAATTAGTATGACTGAATTATTTAAAAATAAAATGTTTAAAACAACATTTAATAATAGCACTGATGTATTTCAACAGGTCACTCATGCGCATCTTCCCATGTAACAGAGCCCTGCATGTAGCATGAGGGAAAAATACTGTCCATAAATTACATTACATTATTCATTTGGCAGACGCTTTTATCCAAAGCGACTTACAAGTGGGGAATACAACAGAGTCATCATGACGAGACAAGAAGTGCTCACAATACAAGTTTTTAGGCAGTGTCAGAGTATCATAAGCTACAATAGAGAGGGATTAGAGGAAGTGAAAGGATAGGTATAAGAGTGTTTTTTTTTTTTTTTTTTTTTTTTTTTTTTTTTAAGATAAGGTTAAGTGCTCATGAAAGAGCTGAGTTTCAGCTGTCTTTTGAATATTGCCAGGGATTCTGCATTCCGGATGAAGAGAGTAAGATCATTCACCAGCAAGGGACAGTGAATGAGAATGTTCTGGAGGTGATTTGTGCCTCTCTGTGATGGTACCACAAGCCTTCGCCCTTTAATGAGCGTAGCTTCTGGTAGGAGTGTAGACTCGTAAGTGAGTGAGTGAAGTAGGAGGGTGCTGACCTGTGGTAGATCTGTAAGCAAGTGTCAACGCCTGATGAATTGATGCGAGCAGCAAGTGGTAGCCAGTGAAGTGAGATGAAGAGAGGCGTGACGTGGGCTCTTTTGGGCTTGTTGAAGACGAGACGTGCTGCTGCATTCTGAATCATTTGTAGAGGCTTGATTGTGCATGATGGCAGTCCAGCCAGAAGCGCATTGCAGTAATCAAGCCTATAAATTACCAGGACCTGGACCAGAAGTTGTGTTGCATGTTCTGTTAGAAAGGGCCTGATTTTCCTGATGTTGTATAGTGCAAATCTGCATGACCGAGCTGTCTTTGCAATGTTGTCTTTGAAGGACAGTTGGTCATCAAGGATTACTTCAAGATTTCTGGATGAATTTGATGGGGTAATTGAGGATGTGTCTAGCTGGATGCTGAAATCATGTTTTAGAGTCTGATTTGCAGGGAAGACGAGAAGCTCAGTCTTAGCCAGGTTGAGCTGTAGATGATGTTCCTTCATCCATGCCGAGATGTCCGCCAGACAGCTTGAGATTCGTGCAGCTACTGTGGGATCATCTGGTTGGAATGAAAGGAAGAGTTGCGTGTCATCAGCATAGCAATGGTAGGAGAAACCATGTGCCTGAATGATAGGACCAAGTGATGTAGTGTAAATGGAGAAGAGGTGGGGTCCAAGCACTGAACCCTGAGGAACCCCTGTGGTCAGTTGATGAGCTTTGGATACCTCCCCTCTCCAGGCAACCCTGAAAGACCTTCCTGTGAGATAGGATTCAAACCAGTGAAGAATCCTACCTGTGATGCCTAGTGATGAGAAGGTGGACTGAAGGATCTGATAATTCACAGTGTCAAAGGTAGCAGAAAGATCGAGCAGAATGAGAACTGATGATTTGGAATTAGCCTTTGCAATCCGCAAGGATTCAGTGACCGACAGTAGTGCAGTCTCAGTCGAGTGGCCACTCTTGAAACCAGATTGATTGACATCCAATTGGTTGCTCTGTGAGAGGAAATTTGACACCTGGTTGAAAACAACTCGTTCAAGTGTTTTTGCTATGAATGGTAGGAAAAAAACAGGTCTGTAGCTGTCTACAAGAGACATGTTTAATGTGGGTTTTTAAGCAGTGGGGTTACCCGAGCCTGCTTGAATGTGTTAGGAAAAGTGCCAGTGAGGAGAGATGTGTTGATGATGTGTGTAAGTGCTGGAAAAAGTGTAGGAGCGATGGCTTGTAGAAGGTGTGAGGGGATGGGATCTAGAGGGCAGGTGGGGGATGGCTGGAGAGAAGTTTGGATACTTCTGTCTCAGTGAGGGGGGAGAATGAAGAGAGGAGGTGTGTGGCTGTGTATGGTTGGTCTGAGTTCCTGTGTGTGTGGAGTGGAGAACTGACTGCTGATGGTAGATGTTTTGTCAGAGAAAAACTTAGCAAAATTATCAGCAGTTGAGGTGGGTGGTGGTGGAGGGGGACAGAGGAGAGAGTTGAATGTTTTGAAAAGTGTGCGTGTGTTTGAAGCGCTGTTGTTGTGGAAATAGGAAGATTTAGCAGCATGAATTTCAGCAGAAAAGGATGAGAGCAGAGATTGATAGCTACTTAGGACAGATTGGTCTTTTGATTTGTGCTACTTCCTCTCTGCAGCCCTGAGTTTGGTCCGATGTTCTCGAAGAACATCAGATAACCAGGGATTAGAGGGAGTGGCACGTGCAGGCCTGGATGACAGAGGACAGATACAATCTAGAGATGAAGTAAAGGTGGAACATAAAGTGTCTGTTCCTGTATTCACATCCAGAGATGAGAATTGTGTGGGTGAGGGAAGGGAGGATGACATGACAGAGGAAAGATGAAAAGAAGAAAGAGAGCGCAAGTTTCGTCTGAAGGTAATTAGTAGAGGGGTTGGTGGTGAACAAATGGGGAGTTGTAGATTAAAAGTAATGAAAAAATGATCGGAAATGTGCAGAGGTTTAACCAAAATGTTGTCAGTGATGCAGTTGCATGTGTAAATGAGGTCAAGTTGGTTGCCAGATTTGTGTGTACTTGTGATAAGCCGATTGAGATCAAATGAAGCTAGAAGAGAGAGGAAGTCTGAAGCATAAGGCTTCTCTAGATGAATGTTGAAATCGCCAAAAACTACAAGTGGGCTACCATCCTCTGGGAATGAGGACAGCAGCATGTCCAGTTCCTCTACAAAGGTACCCAGTTGGCCTGGGTACCTGAGTAAATTAAGAAATTATTGATAACTTTCTATTAAATTGTCCATTTGTATTGGTTAATACGTGAGAAGCCAAAACAGATAAATCTTTTTAAATATATTTCAAAATAAAAAAATAAATGGCCAAAAATATATTTGCGCATATTAGTATTTTTTTGAAGATAGTAAAGGTGTAAAGTATGTTCTTTGCTGAATTTTATACATAAGCATTGTTAAATATTATCAATGTAGTTTTAATGTCTCGACTATTCCATCCACATTTGCATTTATCCTAAATGTAGGCTACTGTAAGATTGAATTTCTTGCCCCTAAAATACATTTTGAAATATACTTTGGTATACGAGTGTTGAAACTAAATATATTTCCAATTTTAAAAATATATATTTCATTGAGCTTCACTGTTTACAACATATATAAATATTTTTTTGCTGTATGGGTAGGAAGCTGTTGATAAAATGTAAAAACATTTAAGTATAGGTGTAAAGTATAAGCGAATGCTCATTGTTCTACTTGTTAAGGCATATAAAAAAGACATTATCGTGTAGAAGTACTCTTGTTTAAAGATCAATAATTGCAAATCTATTTTCTTCACAGCGCCCAGCACCAAAGTCCCTTTAACTCTGCAACAGAAGGTGCTGGCACACTCTTTGGCTTCATTGCAGGCAGAAAGTTGTTGCCATCAGTTGTTCTTTTTCAGCTCCCTTTGCTCCTTCTCGATGGTAGAGATCCTCCAGCTTCTGCAGTGTCATCGGTTGCCTCTGTGGATGTGGTGACTGTTGGTATAGACTCAACATACCAGTGTGGTGAACATTGTGAAGCTCTAACCATGATATTCTGAACCTCAGATTCTATCAAACCTCATGGAAACTGAAACATGATCATCCCCTTCAAGAACAGTTGGTATGTATTTGTGTAACTTGTTTGTCACAGTGTGGTCTTTAAAGCCATTATGTTGTGTAATATCATTTTTTCACAGGTTAAATTCTTTGAAATGTTGGGTTGTGTTTGCTTTCACTTGACATTTGACTTGACATTTGATATTCAACAGTGCTTTGATCTACCTGCATTGACACTATTCTTTAAGAGCTGCTGTGCAGCCAAAATTATATACCAGTTATCAATGTAAAGCTGCTTTGACACAATCTGCATTGCAAAAAGCATTATATAAATAAAGGTGACTTGACTTCATATGTTTAAAACAAATTCGATGTGTAGGTAAACTATGTTCTGGATGATCGTAGACCATTGAATTAAATCATTGTGAAAGATGGTCAGACATGCTTGACGAGAGAATATCATTACCTTGGAAAAAGAAAGTTCATTAATTCTATGGTGAGTAATAATTACCTTATTTGTGTTGTGTAAAGATATTTTTGGAGACAAATCTATCTACACATAACATTTATAGGTGGAAAATGCTTGCTTGAGACTTGTGAAGGCAACGATACAAAAGCAGGTATATGTTTGACATGTTTTCCCCCTAAGAAAATGTAGAATTTTTAGTTTTTATTTTTCTACAGGGAAAAGATGTTTTTATAATAGATCTCCATATCCCTCCAACATGACTCCAGCCTTTGTGCTGTGACCCTTTGTGAAGTCTTCCAATAAGTGTTTTAATTCTATAAGATAAATCATTCTTATACAAAAAAACATTTCATATTCAAATTTGACCTTATATCTTACAGAAAGTAGACTGCCAGAAGAAAGGTCTCCTGATTTTCCCACTCTGGACCCCAGGACATTTTCTTCTCTGTGAAACTGATGGATATTAACATTGCAAGCATATAAAAATTTATGTACGTTAATAATGCATGTTAATATCTGATTCTGATCCTTAAGTGTGGGACTGTAAATTTGTGTGGGATTTTTAATTGGACCTCTTTTTCTGGATGACATTCCTTATTTGAGGCGGCGGTGGTGTAAGCTTCTAATTGTAAGCTTCTAATTGACCCTTCGAGTTTGATTGACAGGCGATCTAACCAATCATAACGCCGAATCCGCCATTTTGTCCGACAAAGCAGTCAGGGGAGTTAGCAGATTAACGTAGGTGGACTTGAACTTGAAAAATGGTGTGTACTAACGTCTTTCCGTGATTGAAAGAACATTCCTTATGATGTTCATTCATGTTTATTTGATGCTATAAATGAACTAGTAGGAAGAAATGATCGGTTCACGAGCCGCTTGAGCTGAGGCACTACAGCGATCTGTCATGACACATTAAAGAGCCACAAAATGGCATTTATTGTTTAAATTTCTATAAAAATGACAAAATTTGAAATTTGAGACTGTTTCATATCAAAAGTAACCTGCTCTGTCTTGTCTGTCGACACATTGTCAGTGTCCTCTTTGCTCCGCAATGTATTTTTCACTGCGTAAGAACATGATGTGTGGCGAGAGATCGGAGCATGGCTTATTGGACATAGCAACAGTAACTAAAGGGGGCGGGTCTTTGCGAACTGTCAAGTGAGAACCTTCAGATTGAAGGTTATGGATTTGGTGGGAAAAAAGAATTAATCACAGTATTCTGGCAAAGCAAAACACAACTACTTTTATTTGTTTTTGTTTTTAAGGCATGGCCAAAGGTTGCTCATTTCACACAGGAAGGTTTACAGATGGATATCGTGCCCCAGTCTTGTGTATCCCATGGAAGAGAAAGCATGTGAAGGTTACCAAGTATGAATCATTTCATGTGAATGTATGCTGTGCAGTTTGATGCACACTTTTGATGCACTAAGCAGAGGTCTCTTAACTCTGCTCATGGGGACACATTTAAGTTTTTTTCCTGTGAAAAAGTTTTCTTCATGCCTTAAATAGCTTGAATGAAACTCTACAACATTGCTTCATTTAGTCAGTCTCAGTAGTAGTAAGTAGTAGAGTAGTAGTCATAGTCGTAGTAGTCTGGTGATTTTGTAGGCAGGTTCAGACTGGATTTAGATTTTTAAAAATTTACTGTAAAGGAATACCAATGCTTTATGTTTAATAAGAATATGAGAATAATTAAGAATTCCACAGGTAGTATAACACTGGATTTAGATTTTTAAAATGTACTATATATATATATATATATATATATATATAATTTTTTTTTTTATATTTACTTTATATGTTTATAAAGGCTATTACAATTATGAAATATGACATGTTTTTGATGAGTTCATAATGTAATAAATTTCTCATAATGTAAAACTTATTACATTGAGTTCAAGATTTTATTACATTTTGAGAAAACTGTTACATTATGAACATTGCTACAATAATAATGTAATACTTTTTATATTTATGTGCAGTTTTTACATTATGAGTTGTTTAATGTTTGTTTATATACAGGCTAATGTATTTTAACATGTATATGTTAACGTCAGTTAATGCAATTAAAAGGGTTAGTTCACCCAAAAATAAAAATTGTCATTAATTACTCACCTCATTGTTCCACACCCGTAAGACCTCCATTCTTCTTCAGAACACAAATTAAGATATTTGATGAAATATGAGTTTTTTTATCCTCTATTGAAAGCAATGAATTTACCACAATTTATCAAGGTCCAGAAAAGTAGTAAAAACTTTGTTAAAACAGTCGACATGACTACAGTGGTTCGCCCTTAATTTTATGAAGCGACGAGAATACTTTTTGTGCGCAAAAACAAAATAAAAATATCTCAGTTAGTGTTCCGAAGGTCTTACGTGTGTGGAGTGACATGAGGGTGAGTAATTAATTACATTTTCATTTTTTGGTGAACTAACCCATTAACCAACATGAACCTTAACAGTTATCAAGATTGAGTTCTTTGAAACATGATTGTTCATTAATTCAGGACACCTAATGCTGTATTTTATTGTAAAGTGTTGTTTTTATTTTTTAAGGTTGAAGTAAACAGCTTAAACAAGAAATCAAAGAAATCAAAGACCTCATTGTGCCAGCTCTGACCCCATCATTGCTTATGTGACCACTGTGCCTTTTTTAAAAAAAAAAAAAAAAGTAAAACATGATTGTTCATTATTAATTCATGTTACCATGTATGAAATATTTGTTGAAATGGAAAAATTGTCAAACTTTTGGGGTTGATATTTTTAATGTGCCTTTTTTTAAAGGCAAAACATGATTGTTCAATGTTTATTCATGACACCTAATGCTGTAACTTTTGTTACCAATATGAAACATTTATTGAAATGGAAATGTGTCTGTTAAACTTTAGTGGTTGATGTTTAATGTTTTATTAAGAGAGAGACCTGTAACCAATGTGAATGTGTGTGCCTCTGTGTGGGATAAACAAACATGGCCAGTTTGTGTAGAGGATGAATTTCGAATTTTGTATGTAAAATGTTGATTTTTCATTCAGTGCAGAAATTGTCATGCTATTAGTGGAAGAGTCTTGTAAGTGGCATTTGATACGCTCAAGCCATACAATAGTCAAGTGAAGAGTCACAGTTTTTGATGCTTGTCGATGCTAGTCACTGCTTCTTCATTCAAGTTTGTCAGACGGCAAGTTTGTCAAAAGCTACTTTTTTCTTTTGAGGTGATTCTGGAGGTTTTTCTGCTTGAAGTAGGTAACCAGCGATTTGGCGGAGTCAATAGGTGCTTTTCTACTCCATGGTACTGTTCGGTACGGAACGGTACAACTCGCTTAAATAGTACCATCTCGGTTGAGGTTCCAAGTGTGCTGTACCAAGACACTGCCGATCACTGATTGGTCAGAGAGAATCATAACCACCAGCGTCATTGGATTTAAAACACGTGACACCAAACCCACTAGATTTAAATAGTCAGTAACAGCCACTGGAGTATCATTTGTTAGGGCAACTTTTTTCAAACGACTTGCTTTAAACAACCATCGCATGCAACTTGAAAAAAGAAATGCCTGTATTTAATGCATTGATAATGGCTGCCTTAACATTTTCTGCTGTTTTGCGTAGTTTGTTATTCCACTGAGACGTGCAGAGCACTCGCTCAATTAACTCCCACTTTCTGTTGATATAGTGCAGAGAAACGCAGAGATAGCCAGTTTTTCTGTAATCATCTGTCCACATATCGAGAGTTCCATTGCTTTCATTAAGCTGCATTCAGATTTCTGGTATTATTTCTTGACGAACATCCTCTGCATATTTACTGATATTTGTTGAGTAGCATCAACACAGCCAGCCCGAGCACCAATGTCAATCAAGCCTTGTACCAATTTAAAGAATCCATCACCATGCACAGTTTCAAAAGATCTGATGTCACTGACTGCACACAAAGTTAACAGCTAATTGGGTTACAGCATCCTTGTCTTCCCGTTGCAGTACATTTAGCTCAGTTTTCCTGTAAGGTAACGATCGATTGTACCACTAGTTTTTGAAATGCCACAGCTGTTGATGCGCTTCCTCAGTGACGAAGTCCCAGTCTTGCGACTTTCAGAAGCTAAGACCCTAAGCAAATTTTACATGCAGCGAAGCCTACAATATTATTTTTCACTATCGGTAATTACTCCAAATGTATCCCAAACTTCAGACTTGATTTTCGACAAGAAATTACTATTTTGAAATTTCCACGGGCAAGATTTTTTTTTCACATCTGCTGATTCCATCTTGACAATCACCGGATGTGATATCAAGGACCATTGGTCTTCTTTTTATCATTATGAAATATAGGCTAAAACTTTTATTGAAATTATGAATAGATTAAATACACTGACCCCTGGTTTCACAGACAAATCTTTGATCATTTTTTGAGTGAGATGCTAAAAGTCTAATCAGATTCAATGAACTATGCTAAGCTATGCTAAAAGTGGTAACGCCAGACCCGGAGATCGGCTGAATGGATTCGAAAAAGGTAAAACTCAACTGTTTAACTCTAGGGGAGTTGAAAAATGAACCTGTTTCCAAAAAAGTGGAGTGTTCCTTTAAACCTCTGGCATTTATTTCTCAAACAGTGGAACGGTCTCACTTTCTTTTATGACAACCACATATCCTCAGCTCCCGATATCCACCTGTTCACTGATGCAGGTCCCTCTCTTGGTTTTTAAACCAGGCCCCCCGAACACACAAACCTAAACCAGTCTGCTTCCTCCTTCGTGCAATTCCAACTCTATCCAACCGTCATCGCCGATACTCTATTTGGCAATTGTCTTTGATGAGTTTTAATTTTTGAATACCCAATTTAAATACCCAATTTACTTAGCTTTTTTTCCTTTTAAAAGATCAATACTGTGTTCAATTGAATTACAACAATCCCACAGGAGTTGAATTTCAATTTTGGTCACTATGACATTACATGGACATTATGGGGAAACACCTTTCTCCAAGAAATACCTCCCCTTGAGCGTTCTGGAGTATACAATTTGAGGTTGGCTGTTTAAGCCTTGTATGATCTGCGTGGAACCCATCAAGCTCCCCAACAGACACGAAAGATGCATCTTCTGCTACTATGGCAGAAGATGCGAAGAACACAGCTAAAAGCCAAGTCACTTTCATGGTACCTAAAACCCAGGATTGGCGCAAACTAATCTGAAACTTACCTGGCTAACCAGCTAAATCATGGTATAGGCACTAGTTCTGACTACATCGCAGGCAAAATACAAACACTTGTGTGTGAAACATACACACGGCTCACGTGTCCGAATGCAGAGCAGGAAGAGGTGAATGAACATCAGTTTTGAATTATACACTGTAATGCGATCTCGTGAACATATTTTCCATTTGTGCTGGTCAACAACAGCAAAACAAACCACCTGCACTGAAACTTGAGCTTGGGTCGCATCACAGGTAAATGCATTTCTGTGTTGTATGACTGAGGAAACAAGCACCTACAACCAATGTCTCTGAATGACAACAATAGGCAATAAGACAGAAGCAACAGAAGTGAAAAAATAGTGCAAAAAAGTCACCTATTAGTGTTATTAATGACATGCATATATTGTATATATTTGTTCACATCTCAAAAAAATATGCTCTGGTGTTACATGACCCCTATATAACTGAAACTGCCATATTTTTTAATGATATTTAATTGCTACAGATTCAGGTAACTCTGTCATTTTAGCTCTGTCTCCTGCCTTTAATACAATTGATCTCTAATCTAATCTCCAGATTAATATCTTGTGTGGGCTTGGGGGGAACAGTTTAAAAATAGTTTGTCTTTTTTTAACCAACAAAAAATTCTTAGTTAAATAAGAAACGTCACTTCTACAGAAAACTTGGCCTGTGGAGTGTCACAGGGTTCTCTCTTATCACCAGCTCTTTTCTCACTTTATATGCTTCCCCTGGGTTCTATTTTTAGGAAACATGGGGTTTTGTTTCATTGCTACGCTGACTACCTGCAATTTACCTACCCGTGGCTTGGAACAATCAAAGTGCTTTAAATTCCCTATTTGCTTATTTGGATGAGGTTAAATGGTGGCTTTCTAAAAACATCCTTTTTTTGAATGCAGATTTTTTTTTTTTTTTTTTTTAGGAAATGCTGGTGGGAAAGGGTTACTGTTTCACCCCTTACAGGCCTGAAACTCACCACAAGGAGTGATCCTTACAACTTGGTTTATTTCTTAAGCACATTTAAAGGGATAGCTCACCGAAAAATGAAAATTATCCTAGGTGTATATGACTATCTTCTTTCAGACGAACACAATTGGAGATATATTTAAAAATATGCTTGCTCTTCCAAGGTTTATAATGGTTCTGAATAGGGGGCCACATTTTGAAACAAACAAAAAAAGCATCCATCCATTAAAAAAAAAGCAATCCATACAGCTCCAGTGGGTTAATAAAGGCCTTCTTAAACGAAACAATGCGTTTTTGTAAGAAAAATATCCATATTTAAAACTTTATAAATTCAAATATCTAGCTTCCAGTGCACGACTATACATACGCAGACTCTGCAAGTTGACTTGCGCAAAATGAGAAACCCGTAACTTGTTGTATGACTAGTGTAAGCTTAGACGCCCTCGTGGATCAAACAAATAGGGCTGGGCAACTCAAGCTCCTCTTCGCTTATATCAAAATCCTCTGACATTTCTCTTTAAAATATCTTGTTTAACACTTTTAATTCATGACCGGTGTTTTGTTTTGCTCTCTCCTCTGTGCTTCCACGTTCATCATTGCATCGGTCAGAGGTTTTTATATATATATATATATATTTTATATATACTTCTAGGATGGCCATATGTATACGAATAAATATACAAATAGGATCTCACATAGACATGATTTTTGCCACTTGTTTGCCACCTGATGTCACCTGTTGGAGCTTGGGTTCCTTGCCGCTGTCGCCTTTGGCTTGCTTAGTTGGGGACACTTGACATTTATAAAATGTCATAATAAACAGTGTCATAATAAACAGTGCTTTGATCTGCCTGCATTGACACTATTCTTTAAGAGCTGCTGTGCAGCCAAAATTATGTACCAGTTATCAATGTAAAGCTGCTTTGACACAATCTGCATTGCAAAAAGCGCTATATAAATAAAGGTGACTTGACTTGATATGATTTTTCAGGTGTTTTATTACACTGATCACAATTAAACTGCCTTCATCCAGAGTGAATGTGCAGATCATTTTAGAAATTGCTCCTTTTTCTAAATATTTTGTCACAGTGATGAACACTGCTATGTCTTTCCAGAATGATTTTGCATATGACGCTTTAGGTCTTTATGATACATGAAACTTTCTTCACACTGAAGACACGTGTAAGGCTTCTCTCCAGTGTGAATTCTCATGTGAACATCAAGGTTTCCTTTATGTGTGAAACTCTTTCCACAGTGAGGGCAGGCAAACGGCTTCTCTCCAGTGTGAGTTCTCATATGAGTCTGAACTTTTCCTTTTCGTGAGAAGCTCTTCCCACACACTTTGCAGGTATAAGGACTCTCTCCAGTGTGACTTATCAAGTGGCCATCAAGGGATTCTTTATATGTAAAATTCATTCCACATTGGGTGCAGGTGTAAGGCTTCTCTCCAGTGTGAATTCTCATGTGAACCTCAAGGTTTCCTTTATGTGTGAAACTCTTTCCACAGTGAGGACAGGCATATGGCTTCTCTCCAGTGTGAGTTCTCATGTGAGTCTTAACATTTCCTTTTCGAGAGAAGCTCTTCCCACACAGTTTGCAGGTATAAGGACTCTCTCCAGTGTGACTTATCAAGTGGACATCAAGGGATTCTTTATATGTAAAATTCATTCCACATTGGGTGCAGGTGTAAGGCTTCTCTCCAGTGTGAATCTCATGTGAGTCTTGAGACTTAGTTTAACTGAAACTCTTTCCACATTCAGAGCACATGAAACGCTTCTCTCCATTGTGAATTCTCATGTGACATGTAAGATTTCCTTGTTGTGAGAAGCTCTTCCCACACTGTTTACAGGTGAAATCCTTCTCTCCAGAGTGAAGCATCATGTGAGTCTTGAGACTTATTTTATGATAGAAACTCTTTCCACATTGAGAGCAAGTGAAAGGCTTGTCTCCAGTGTGAATCTCATGTGAGTCTTGAGACTTACTTTTGATTGAAACTCTTTCCACATTGAGAGCACGTGAAAGGCTTGTCTCTGGTGTGAATTTTCATGTGAGTCTTTAGGTATTTATTGAATTGGAAACTCTTTCCACACTGATGACATAAAAACTGCCCCCTTTAAGGTGAATCCCCATGTGGCGATTAAGGTTTTCTGTCTTTTGAGCTCGTTTTTGTGCTGAAATCTTTTCAGTCTGTGAACAACAAAAAGATTTTTCTCCAGTTATGAAATCATCCATTTTATTCAGTTCGTGACTCTCCTCTTTCAGCAGCATCAGGTCTAAGGTGAAAAGAGGCAAATACAAGTTAACACCAATTTTAACTTGGTTGAGAATGACTGATTTATGTGAAAATACACTTGGCATGACTTTCACCAAGTTATTGATGCAACCGTTCAATAGGGACCTTAAAGACATTGTTTGACTTTCTGTTACAATATTATGGAGGACCAGGAGTGCCATTTAAAAATAAAATGAAGAATCAATTAATTAATTTAATAATTCAACATAAAAATGTATAATTAATCACTTTTATATGGGCAAATTAATAGACATATTTAAAGTTGTTTATTTAATTCCTGTTTTTAAATGTAGTTTAACCTTTAAAACCGGTTGAACAGAGAAATATGGAGCGCGGCAGTTTACAGAGTTTTCAATTACAAAACATTATTAAAAACGGACAAAAACATGTCGAAATCAGGGTATACAAGAGAGGAAGTGACTGAGTTTATTTTTGATGACACTTGGGAGGAGGCTGAGCGGGACTCTTCAGACCCGGAGTCTGCATATTCAGACGTTGAAGAGGCGTATGCTGCTGGTGTTGATCCAGATGTGCATTGGTAAGTGAAACTTGTCCTTTTTTTCTAATTAAGCTGTGAGAAATGTCAGTAAAATATACATGTATTCAGTGTTTCAATTCAAAATACCGTTTCATGCATTTCATGTGTGTGCATGTATGTGTGCGTTCATGTGTTGCATGCATGTGTTTGCGTTCATGTGTATGCTTGCATGCCTGTGCTTTCGTGTGTTTGCGTTCATGTGTATGCTTGCATGTGTGTTCCTGCATGTCTGTATGCAGTTGTAGCCGTGGACGCAGTCATGGCTATGAGGAATCGCGTAGCCTTTCACCAGTAACACAAGGGGAAAGATGGAAGATGGAGGCAGAACCTGATATACTGCCCAATGTTCCAAGGTTTACTCCCAAGAGAATGCCTAGAGTGCAGCCTCAACTCATATTTGGAAAAATGTCTCCGCTTGATATTTTCAGTCAGTATTTTGATGACAAAGTCATAAAGATCTTGTGTGAAAACACAAACAAGAATGCGGTGAGAAATCTGGAGAGGGGTAGGAAATTCACATGGACTGAAATATGCCCTGAAGAAATGAAAAAATTGGTCTGCTTCTCCACATGGGTGTGATGGATCTGCCAAAAGTGACTTCTGGAGGAAGAAGACTTTGTTTCATGTTCCCTTCCCACTACTGTGATGTCCAGAGATTGTTTCCTAACAAACTCCTGCAATCTGCATATCAGTGATCCAATGGAAGATGCAGAGAATGACAAGAAATGGGGCACAGAGGCGTATGACTGTCTCCACAGACTGCAACCACTCTTGGATGTTATGAGGAACAGGTGCATGTCTATTTATCACCCTAAACAGCACATTTCTGTTGATGAGCGGATGGTTGCCACTAAAGCCAGGGTATCCTTCAAGCAATACATGAAGGCCAAGCCCACTAAGTGGGGCATAAAACTTTTCATGATGGCTGATGTCAACGGCTACACCATTGACTTCAAAATCTACACCGGGAGGTCAAAATTTTCATCTGGGAAAGGCCTGTCTTTTGATTTTGTCACATCACTGGTGAACCAAGACTACCTGGGGTCAGGTTACATGGTTTATTGTGACAATTTCTATACAAGCCCTCTCCTCTTTCGTCACCTGCGGCAGCTGGTGCTTGTGGGACTTACAAGAAGGAAGAGCTGGTGTTCCTTCAACCAAACAAAATGCCCTGAACAAAAGGTCACCAAGAGGCTCCATTCGCTGGATCAGAGATGATGACCTTCTGTTTGTGAAGTGGATGAACACAAGGGAGGTCTCCATGTGTACAACTGTCCACACAGTGTACAGTGGGGAGACTGTGCTGAGGTGGCAGACAACAGAGGATGGGTAAAAACAGAGGGTCCCCGTTCCCAGGCCAACTGCAGTTCGGCAGTACAATAAGTACACGGGGGGAGTTCAGGACACCTCTGACCAGATGCTGGGAACAAAGCCGGTGCACCGTAAAACAGAAGTGGTACATGACCATTTTCCAGCATTTCCTGGACATTGCAGTGACCAACAGCTTCATTTTACACAAAGAGTTGTGTGCCATCCATCAGAACAAGCCCATGAGACAGCAAAACTTTCAGGAGCTGCTGGCTGCTCAGCTCACAGGTGTTCCCCTGGATGGCAGCCCCAAAGAGAGATGCGATCATCTGCCTGTTCCTGTGAGTGGCATTCAGGACCCATCGAAGAAGGCCAGCATGGGTCCATGTCATTGCGTACAATGTAAAAAGAGCACCCCATGGAAGTGCCAGGAGTGTGATGTGGGCCTATGCTTGCAATTAGATAGGAACTGCTTCAGAGAGCACCACATTTGAGTGACTGGATTGAATTATCAAAAAACGCCTGGAGAACTGGGGTAAAAAAGGCTCCTGAGTGAAAACTCTGCAACCCAGTGTCACAAAAAAGACTTGTATATATGAAGAGCTCTTTTCAAAATGTGATAAACGCCAAATAATAATAAAAAAAGTCACGCCATTTTGCTGTGTACTGAACCTATTCTCTGCTCCATCAATGTTTCATGCTATATTTCCTTGTTTAAAATGTACTGCAAGATGCAGTTTCTTTCCAAACCGCTATAAGCACCGAACCTGTTTTTAGCCTAAATGTGATATGTCCTCTCGCCAATCAGAATTTGGCGAGCGTTTGATGCAATCTAACATGGCGGTTCTTTGAAGTGAGGGAGTTTGTTTGTGCTCAGTCTTCAAAACGAGTGCTTTAAACTCTATTAACACTTTTGATGGCCTGGATGAGCCAGTGAGACCTACACCTGGGGGCCAGAGTCCGGAGCCCCAACTCGGCTCGGTTCCCGAGATAGGGTTGTTTGAATATAAGGGTGTCTCGGCTCGGCTCGTATGTGTGTGTAAGTGTGTGACATTGTATCAGGCGATCAACCTCTTCAGTAAACACATAGTAACCCTTTCAATACTGAGATTCTAGATGTTTTTATATAAAAAGGCTAAAAAAAGGATGGATTTGTATACAAAAAAAAACCTTTGAATTTATAATCAACAAAATTGTTGTTTCATTTAACAATCATTGTTTAACATGTTCAGACTGAGCAAATAGACCATTTTAACAGGATAAATTGAATATTAACAAAATGTATAGGTCTAGAAAAAATGTAATTTTCATGAAAACTATTAAAATGGATTTGTTGCGTTCTGGAAAAGAGCCCCTCATATGTATTATAGTACATTTTTGAAGTGTGAAATGTTAAATTTTTTTTCTATTTAAATTCTATTTTCAAACTCAACACACACATTAATGTTCAATAACAGTAATTTATTGAAAGCCAGTTGTTTTCTGAAAAAAATGACACTTTCCACATAAAGATAGCACATTGTATTATCATTTTATAGTCAAAAAACCAAAATATGTGAAAACGACCTATTTTAGCTTCAGGTTCTAGCTTTGTTTTTCTTTGTTGGTTTGCCAAATGCTTTTCTTTATCCATTTGTCAATCGAGTGGTAAAATGCCATTGGACAGTACACACGTTGAGGCCCCGGTATACTTCAAATTAAGTTCTTTTTTCGTTCTTCATTTAGGGGTAAAATGAAGTTCGAAATGCGTGACCAGTGATATAGAGGGTATGCATCAATGTCACTTTCCCACTGGAACGTGCTCCCTCAGCTGGACTGAGTGGCATAAGAACCTGCTGCGTGACTGGATTTAACAGGGGAAACTGCGAAAACTCAAATAAAACAAACGAAATACACTAAAGGTTGGACTCGAAAAGTGTTTCTTACAACTTGTCAAATAAACCTAATCCATGGATATTGACATGCAGCCAGGAGTCATGTTTCCTGAAATTTATATGTGCCTGATTTGACACCGGGGAAATACATAAAGCAAATCTGCCTGTGAATATTTTATATAACTACGGCATAGGTAGGTTTGAATCGGAGTAATCACTTATATCAATGTTATATATATTGTCATATTGTCCAGCCCTAAAACATATATAGTTTTATAGTATAATTTTTGTCAGTGTTTATTCAAAAACACAATTATGCAGAATATAAGATGGAAAATATATAATTGATGACTCCTGGTCCTCCATACAATATAACAACAGTATATCTTAACTAAAATGAATGACAAGTTATGTGGTTTAATACAAAACAAACATTTATTTAAATACCACTGACAAACCAGTAAGACATAAAATGATGTGTCAAACCCTGAGAACTACAATAACAATTTTAAACAAAAAATAATAAAGCTGCAGGCAGCGATGAAAGGGCCCTCGCACCCGGGCTCATCGCCTCCCATTGGCCTTAGGAAAACAGTGAATAGTGGCTCACATGCATATAAGGGGGGTAAATACAAGGGAAATATGAGTTACAACAACTTTCTGTTTTGTGGCGTTAATCACATACTTTAGCACTGAGCCAAGTGTTGCATGATTTAACGTGTTTCTAGCATGTTTGGTATATATATAAAATCTCAGAGGTCGCGTTAATCGAAAATTTTCCGTCATTGATGGAATTTTTTTTAGAAGTGACGGAAAAACTCTGCAGCCCGTCCGTCATTCTGACAGATTATGTAGTATGTAACTGTAATTCCCACCCCTGTCCAGTAGATGGTGAGTGCGCTCCAGTGTGGTAGCAGAGCGCGAGTTCAGTCTCCAGAACAAAATGAAAACGATGCATTTGTTTACACACAGACGAGCACCCTAGTTTAAGTCAATTGTATAATAATAAAGTTACTTATGCATGCTTAATTAAAGCTGCTGTAGGGAGTTTTTAGAAAATGTTGACTTAGCCTGAAAATTTGAACAAGCACAACTCACAGGTCACTCCCACCTGCTCTATGCTGCGCTACAGCCCTCCCTCCACAGCTCCTCCCCCATCACAACGGAGCCTGCCGTAAACGCGCAGGCTAGTAAGGCGGATAAACAGTTATGGCACATTCACTGGTACAGACGAAACATCAACAATATGATTTACATTGACTATGGCCTGCCCATACTTTGACTACAAACTTGGTCCTCAAAACATTACGTATTTTGCAATACATGTAATGTAACTATATGACGTTGCACTATTTCTATAAGTAATAAATAGCTAGTATGATAATATAACGGTAACTAACGTTACAGTATGCAAGTAATTATTCTATCGATATGTAATGCTAAATAAGGTTTGCTAGTACATTATTTCAGCAACATGACAAGCCAGTGAATTAGCAGGTTTCAATAGTTGCTTTGCACAGTGCGTGACATTTTATCTGTATGTTATGCGGCTAGAGTTTTGACACCGAGTCAATGGGCTCCGACGAGGAATTCACACCACAGCGACTTCGAGGAGTCAACGGGCGGGGAGAAGAGGAAGCATCAGGCAGGGGACGGGCAGGCTGTTTTGAAATTATCTTAGTTGTGTAGTTCTTAAAAAATGAAACAAATCAAGCAGGGATACTTACTTGTCAAGCAGAAATGTGGCTAACTCTGCATTGGTTTTTAATCCTTTCAGGACACGTAGCTCCCTTCACCTCGGAAAAGCCGCTCCGATATTTACCCTCGTTTTATTTCGGCTCTATCTAATTCTTTCTTTTTGGCTTTTTTATCATCGTCATCTGTCTTTTTCCATTTACGCAGGTGCCACTCAAGGAATTGGCAGTTTGGATTGTTTGTCCGGCATAAGCAAAGCTGCTGCACACCGGTAATCTTGAATTTGAACGCCTGTATGCGCTGGCGCTGTGCCTGAGAGGGGTGAGATCAGCGCGCACGCAAGCTTGATTGACAGTGCTAAGACACTCCTCCTGGCTCTGATTGGTTGTTTCTTACCGGGAGCGGTGTATTTCTGCAAATGGCAATAGGACCACTGGGAGAAGCCAGAGGAGCTTGATTTTTTTCACAGATTATCTGTCTCATATTCTACTATCAGGACTAATGAAGGTTTAACAATATGTAAAAAATACATTTTTACAAAAGTTACCTACTGCAGCTTTAAGTTTTGTTATTTTTCTTGCTGACTAAGTTTATGGTCAACGAATGGCTTTTCTGAGGTACGTTACAACGTTACGTGACATTGTTTGCAACACTGATTGAACTGACGTGATACAGATTTCGGTAAGCTACTGTATCTTTCAACATATTTTTTTGATTTTCATTCATGTTTATTTCGTTCTGTGTAGTAAAGAGGAAATGATGATTGCATTCACTCACAATCTGTTACAAGTGTTCAAGAAAACTGAGAAGTGACGCAGTCTTTAACTTTCTTTTCATAATATAAATGAATGCATATCTATTCCTATTTGCTTATCCTGCAAGTTTGTGAATAAAAATGAAAATGTGGATGAAATTAGAAGCTATTAAATGTCTTATTAAAATATAAAAATTCAAATGACGGGTAATTATTGATTATGATGGATTTTTTTACGACCCTGTCCATCAAAATGACGACGAAACGCAAGTCTAACGCAACCTCTGATATATATATATATATATATACACAAACACACAACCAAACCCCGCCCCCCTTTGGACCCCACCACCGCAACACCGGGTTGTTTGTGATTTACCACCATGGTAGTAAAAATTTGCACCCTTCACAGCCCTAGCGAGAAATGAGGTTCATGCTGTGTGTTACGCAGCCTGTTTGAGCTTATGCAAAAACCAATGAGGCTTGTTCTCGCACATCAAGCAGGCTCTACTGAACTGTTTTTATTTATTTTCTGATAATTTTTATTTATGCAAAATAAATGTTTTTGATAGCGTTGCATAATTAAGTTAATTAAATACTTGTTTTGCATTGTTTTGTTTATGCAACTTCAACTAATTTAATGTGTGACTTCATGTCATCAAGGCCGGAACACACCAAGCCAACGCCGACGAACTAGTGGCGAAGAAAACGGACTGTGGGGTGGGCTCACGTCGGCAGCGTCTGTGTCCAAAGTTGGCCTGAGAAACCAAACCAACACTAGACAGCCGACGGCCAAGTAGCACGTCAGTTCTGCGCCTGTGTGAGATGAAATGCCTTTCCGAACCAGCAGGTGGCAGTAGCTGAACAGCCAATCAGAATGATAAAATGGCCCGACGGACCGACGCCGATTCGGATCGGCCGAAAAAAAGCCAATGTGGACCAACTTCAGCTGACGGTGTGGAACACACTGAGAAAACTTAGTCGGCCAACGAACAAAAAATCGGTTGTGTGTTCCTGCCTTTATACGCATGTTCAATGTGGAAGTGGGATCTTCTCATATTTGTTTGAAGGCTGCTCTCGGACTTATCATAATACGAGTTGCCTAGGTAAAAATTTTACATGAATGCCCTCCCATTATGAATGCAATGAGCTCGTAATCACAACTTCAAAAGTGGAATTAACAAATTTCCAAGAGCATGTAAGGCAGCATTAATATTTGTCTGGTCATGTGATCTCAACAATAGGACACTCATATGACATTCTTCAAAAATATCACTAATTTCTGTACAGATGGACATTTTAATAAGGATCAAATGACTGAGTTTGAGAAAGAAACCAACCTGTTTGTTCCTCAGTATCTTCTTGTTTCACACTGAATACTTCTTCAATCTTCATGTCTTCACTCTCCTCTTTAATAAACTCCATCATAGTGTGTCACATAGATCTTCACCAGGAGTTTTTCTGGGTGTTTGGACACTGTCATTATTAAGAAAAGAATAATAAATGGAAAGAAAAATAAATTCAAACTAAATCTCTGGGTGCATCTCAATCAGTGTGATTACCTCCCACACCACAGTAATGCAATTAACAAAAGAACACAATTACTTTATATTTTATGACTTTAAAGTTGGTATTTAATGAGGATTCAACAGATTCCATTTTCAAGAATTTTGAACTTTTTGTTACTCCTGTGGATGGGCTTTACTCACAGAAATAACGTTTATTAATGTTAGCTAAAGCAATTGTATATACAGATTAATTCATTTTAGATCACCTCTAATAATTATAAAAACAACTGAACGATTTTTTTATCGAATCAAACACGTTAAATGTTTTAAAAAACAAACCTTTCTTCAGCCAAATCATTCACAACAGATGTAGGGTCCCGGTGCATACTTATGATGTCATATCTTCAGACCAAAATAAAAGTCCCATTCACAAGTTGCTGTCTAAAATTACAAGTGCAGAGAAACTTACATACAGAAGCACACACATAGTAGTAGTAAAAATTAAATAAGGTATTCATACTTGAATCCTTGGAAAAATGCATATTTATGTTGTCTAATGATGTGCTGAAAGATTTTGTAGCACATCTTATATGTGAGATTCTTATATGTGAAGTCACAAAACAGTCATGTTTGGGTACATTTATACCAGGAGTTGGTAATTCATTTTTCAGTAATAAGACATTTTGTTTGGATGCATTCTTCTAAAGTGTCATAGCAAAAACTATAATCATTACACAAACAAGGTTTGTCAATAAAATCAAACCTTAATTTAATGGCTATAGACAAATATGAAATGATATAAAGGTAATATTTTATATAATTTATGTATGATTTATATTATTAATATACCCCTAATCCATTACACATGAGCAATTCTATTTTTACACTTATTAAAGTGCCCCATTATGTTGAAAGATGGGTCAGTATCCAGTAAACTTGGACCAGCTTTCTCCTTAGAATCACCACCTGTAAATATGATTAATTGTTGATGTATACATTTTCTACCGGGTGTTCAAAATATGAAGTTTTGTGTTTTATGTTATGTAGGTCTTTGGCTAACCCTAACTCATGTTATTATGTAACGTTATAATCTAAAACTTTAATGTTACATTCATTCAGTGCTCGGCTGACGTATGCACAGTTATGATACAGTTAATGATACAGTTCCTGCATCCACATATCCAGAAGTTTCTAAGAGAATGCAACATCTTACAGTTCTACAATGTGTGGTGCTTTGAAAAAGGTGAATTTTCAGCTTTGTGTACTTCATAACATACAGTGTGGTAATGACATACTCTATGCATTTTTGGTTGTAATAGGTTTATGACAATGTCTGTAATATTCATATACTGCATAAATTGTTACAGGTTTAAAAAATGAGATATTTCAGAGGGCTCAATCTCTGTAGCAGTCCAACACTCCAGTAACATCACTCTCCGCCTTCTTCGGCCACTTTAACCATTTGAGCGGTACGGTCCCACGTATGGGATTTTGAACATTCAGAAACGTCACATAACTCCCAGATGCAAACTGTGCTTTCGAGCTTTGGCTGTGAGACGGATGCGCGCAGCTCTTGTCATATATCACAGCTATGCAGTGTTTTCAGCCACATAACATTTCTTTTAAGGTTTCATACATTTAAATACATATAAGCACCATTAAAACAATACATTTAGAGTTTATAAAATACACACTGATATCAGACATCAGTGGAAGCAGCAATGACAATGCATTCAAATATAATTTCCAGACATTTATTCATATCAGACACACATAATGGGCCTAAGTTTACTCTATTATTCTTCCAGTTCACCAGCCACTTACTTGCATATATTGCAAGTAAGTTATTCAGTCTACGGCAAGCAAGTAATTCAGTCAATGTCTACGCTCTCCAGTTTCGCACCTTGGCAGCCGCTAGTGGCAGGAATGAGATTACATTACTCACCACATTCTGACAAAGTCTTAACACAGATGTACGACAGTTAATAGTGATATAGGATGACGCGATTGGACTTGAGAATTTCAGTTTCTCAACATCTCACAGCATGCTCTCTCCCTAAACCCTCTTTGCATACTCCACCCTCCGTACCATCAGTCACCTTTCCAGCACCTGAACCCATGCAGGTGGACTCCTACCACCTGACACATGCGGAGCATCAGAGGAGAATTCCAAACCATCTATGCCTGTACTGTGGGGGAGAGGGTCATGTCATCACCGCCTGCCCAGTACGACCAACACGGCCAACGGTGAGTACTAGTCAACTTCCACCTCAAATAGCTCCTTTATCAAGAAAAAACTTACATATCTTAACTCCACAAATTTGTGTTTCAGTGCAAGCCCTCATTGACTCAGGTTCCGCGGGGAACTTCATCTCCACCCAACTTTTCCAGAAATTAAATGTCCAGAGGAAACACTGCTCCCAGAATTTGAGAATTCACACCATCCAAGGAAAGCCGCTGGGTCATAGTCACATCCGGCACTTCTCTTCCACACCGACGCTCCACACTGGATGCCTGCCACCCAAGGATATCACGTTTATGGTGCTGGAAGGATCCACCGTAGATGTCATCCTGGTACGCCCGTCGATGTCACAACACCATCCTCGTATCAACTGGAACACCGGTAAAATACTGCAGTGGAGTGTGTTTGTTTCCATACCTGCCTGTCATCTATCCAGAAACCTTCCATTCCTCGTTCTCAAACCATCTCCACGCAGAAACCAACATCTCTCTTTCTCAATTCATCCACTGTCAACCTCATTCATATTTGCTGGAGTGATGAGCGGAAGATCGCCTTCGTTACACCACCTGGATGCTATGAATATCAGGTTATGCCATATGGCCTGTCCATCTCACTCTCCATCTTCCAAGGCTAAATGAATTAAGTGTTGGGAGTTCCTCCAACGATTCATCGTCGTCTATATCAACGTCATCCTCATACTTTCCCGGAACTTGGCTGAACATTGCCTCCACCTGAAGCAGGCCCTCAAGAAGCTCCGCTACCTCAAGCTTAGAGAAGTGCGAGTTCCATACCACCTCCGTACACTTCCTGAGTTATGTCATTGACCAACACGGCATCAAGATGGACCAGAGGAAGGTGGAAACTATTCGGAACTGGCCTCAACCAGTTACTGACAAAGAACTACAATGCTTCCTGGGATTTTCCAACTTCTATTGAAGGTTTATCCATAACTACAGCCTTCTCAGTTCACCTCTCACCTCTGTGCTCATGGGCCAGCTCAAGTCTCTGTCCTGGAACCTATCTGTCAACGAAGCTTTCCATCAACTCCATGAAGCATTCCAAACTGCTCCGATCCTGGTTCATCCTAATCCAGATCTTTTGTTTATCGCCAAGGCTGATGCCTTTTCAACCGGGGTCGGAGCGGTCCTCTCACAGCAGCAGGGTGATCCTCCACAACACTGTCCATGTGCCTTCTATTCCAAGAAGCTGTCCCTGGCAGAGCAGAACTACGATACCAGCAATCAAGAGCTCCTAGCCATCAAGCTAGCTCTAGAGATGTGGAGACACTGGCTGGAGGGAGCAAATCACCATTTTTTGGTCATTACTGATCACAGGAATCTCGAATATCTGCGCAATACCAAGACACTGAACCCAAGGAAAGCTGACTTCCTGAAGGAAAGCTGGTTCCTCTGCCCACTCCACACCATCCATGGTCTCATCTGGGCATTGACTTCATGACCAACCTTCCATCTTCAGACAATCATACCTGCGTGTTCATCATCGTGGGCCACTTCTCAAAGGCATGCGAACTCATCCCTCTCAAAGGATTACCAACTGCTTTTGAAGCTGCTGAAGCGCAGTTTTAAAATGTGGCCTTCCTGAAAACATTGTATTGGACCATGGTCCTCAATTCATCTCTCGTGTATGGCAGGCTTTCTTCAAACTACTGGGAGTGTCAGTAAGCCTCTCCTCCAGTCACCACCCTCAAACAAACGGCCAGACTAAGCGGAAGATCCAGGAGATCAGGAGGTACCTGAGGTCCTACTACCACCAGAACCAGGACAGCTGGAGCCAGTTAGTTCCATGGGTAGAGTATGACCAGAGCTCCCCCATTCCAATGTATCCTTGGATACCAACCTCTGCTGTTCCTCTGGTCAGGTGAGCCCACAGAGGTTCCAACTGTCAACCACTGGTTCCAGCAGAGCAAGAGAGCATGGGACTCAGCTCATGTGCATCTCCAACAGGCAATGCAGAGACACAAGAGGCAGGCTCTCAACACGAGGCATCCATCTCCACCTGCCTTGCTGTAAGCTGAGTCCCCGGTACATAGGTTGATTCACCTGCTGAACTTGCAGATGACGAAGGCATCTACCAGGTCCAGGCCATCCTCGACTCGACTCATCAGCACTCACTATAAAGAGACACTTTTCCTGCACTCCCTTGTCTGGTCTCTTCCGTACCAACACTAAAGGCTCTTTACCATCTGTCTTCTGCCCTTTGTCTGCTACTGATCCATTCATCTGCAAAAGAGACATTAAGATTACTTCAAGCTAAGTCAACATTCTATGTGCATATTTTTCAATACTCACCACTTTGACAAAGTGGAAAAGGTCCTGAGCAATAAGTGAGTCCTGAAGGATGCGGAAAAGCTCAGTCACCATTACCAGACATCTCTTCTGGAGGCCTTCCACAGCGTGTTCCTGCTTTTTGCTCCCAAGAGTGTGGTTTTAACTTTTATTGGATTGTTGTGCAGGTAATTTACTTACATTCTGCAATATTTTTAAAGGGGAGCCCCTTTATAATGCCCCTTTTACAAGATGCAATACAAGTCTCTGGTATCCCCAGAATGTGTCTGTGAAGTTTCAGTTAAAAAAAAACCCCACAGATCATTTATTATAGCTTGTCAAATTTGACCCTATTTGGGTCAGCAAAAACACACCATTTTTGTGTGTCCCTTAAAATGCAAATGAGCTGCTGCTCCCAGCCACTTTCTAAAAGAGGGTGGAGCTTTAACAGCTCATGTTTCGGTTGCTCAACAACAGCAAAGCTGTAGAATCTCACACGCAGCCAAAATGACGATTGTCAGTAACTGTGTTCAGCCTTACATTGTTCATACCGGAGTCGGACACTAATGGAGAGACTCAGGAAGAAGTTACAACTTAATAGAATGCATCTGAATGTTTCTGAACGGTTAGTGGATACATATATGTAGTTGCTTTGGAGTTGATTCATCTCATCCACTAGCATGTGCCATCATGTTAATCTTTTTTGCAAATCCAGCATTGAATTGACCTTAGTTTGTGAAGCAGTCTGGCGTAAAATTACGCTATGGAAACAACACTCTACTACACAACTCTTCCTCTTTTCTAAAGCAGCCCAACATGGCCTTGCCCCTTTGTTTGTGTGTTCCTGGGGCAGGGTTATGTATTTTTATGGTTAGTGATGTCACTAACCCGGGAAGAAGCTCGTTTTGGTCCCTACAGCCGTTTGTTGTAGTCCTGAAACAGAGAATTCTTTAAAAGAAAATATCTCCCTTTGAATTGAACTTTGAGTGTCATAACTTTGCAGACGTTTGTTTATGATCTTACAGCAGCATTACACTACTAAAGTTAAAAAAGTTAAATCATAATCAACCACCCCTTTAAATTCAGATATGCATTAGTGACTACTTAGTTTCAAGTATGTCATGTTATAACTTATATTTTATCTTCTTAATTTACAGTAGGTTGTACCTTGCAGCCATGCCATTACAATGGAAATACAGGGTGGGCAGGCAACAACATCCGCAGGTCAAGCTATGCACAAGGTCGTTTTTCCCAAAGTCAAAGAAGGGTGAATGCACTGCAAGCCACTTAAAACAGACCCTTCACATGTTATAATATATTTATTTTATATATTTAAATACCTCTACAAATACACTTTACACATTGACATTGAGATGTTCTGAAGAGGTTGTATTAAATTTTAATGAATATCAGAATTTCCTACTGTATGCAATGTTTTAACAGATTATGTAAATGACGTGATGAAGCTCGTCTTTAAAGAAGAGCAAAAAGAAATCCCCATTCCCACATTCCTGTCCTCTTAGTTTGAAAAAAACATTAAAAAGGAGGAAGTTATTGTCCACCACGTCTCACGCTTCAGTCAAGGGGCGGTCGAAATCCAACAAACTGTCCATCTGCATCAGGAAACTCCTGCTGAAATCCGGAGCACAACACAGGACGGGAGAACAACTCTAATATTTCGTGCTCAAATAGCCCCACAGCCAGCTGACAAAGCTTCGATGGGCAAGATAACGGTACCGTCTGTAAAGAGAGTGGCGGACACTATTAACGTTGTAGATAAAACTATTCAAAATGTGTAATATTTTCAGTTTTTTTTTTTTTTTTTGTTTTTTTACAAATAAATATTTTGTAGAAATTTTTTGATGCAGTGGTGTCAAGAAATGTAAACTTTTATTTATATTGACAATAATGTCAAAATTCCATGCAAAAACAACAAAAAACTTACGCTGCTTCGTTTTACGCCTCAAAGGTCCATAATCACTTTGTAAATATTCAAAATGTTCTGCAGGGTGTAGGATTCAAACAGTTTGGTTCGAAGCCTGGGTGGTGTATAATGCTTTCAGAGGCCTGAAACCTGATTCATTCGTCTTCCAACCTAAAAAAGACAAACCACCAACTATTTACTATACTGTCCAAATTACAAAGTAAAAGCAACTCTTTTAAAAAGCATAATATACCTCTCTTATTAAAAAATGATTATATATATATATATATACCCTTAAACACATGACTGTTTCGCAATCATTCTTACATATTCGGGTCTTTATCAACCCGATCTATATCTCACATGGAAGGATCTCTACCTGTCACGATAATAAAATCTCTGATATTAGAGTAACAATTAAGAAGAATAAATAAATCATATTTGTTAACTTTTGGAGCTTGAAAGGCTCATTTGAGCAGATGTTTTATCCATCATCACTGGCCTCGTCAGAGCTCATTTCCCAGTAAATTCCGCAAATAGGATAATTTATGTTTGAAAGTCACGAAATGATCCCATTCACGATCTCAAACGTATTCTCAAAACTATTTAATTTTCAACATCTTCAAAATCAATATTTTGATCGCTAACACTTCACCAGATCCATCCAGTAAGAGTTTGTCATATTTGATTGTGTACAGTACTTGCTCTGCAGTAATCGCTGACCATTCATGTTTTTTCTTATTATTTCGTTTTCTGTCTGAATGAGTCGTCACATCAGCATTGTGTATCAGACTTGCCACCTTGTGGAATAAAGGTGAATTGCACTTCTTCATTAGATTCAATTATTGTTGTGGAAAAATACACATACACTGATACACACCTGGGGTCGTTAGCGACCCTATACAATTTTACAAAAATGAATACAAAAATAGGCATTCTTTATAATTTAATATTTTTTTTCTTGTTATATTCTTTATATGAATTGATTGAGGATACCAAAGGTTGATGTCTAACTTTAAAAAAGGATGTGGAGGAGGGTAGTGAATGACGTCCCGGGTCACTAAAGACCCGAGGTATTCATTTAAGATATTAGTGCTGTCAAATTAAAGCATGAACGCATGTGATTACCATTTGTCTCTTAGGGGGCATTCACACAGAACTTTGTTGAACACAATAGACGAAACACAATAAACGCTGTCCTGTAGAAGTAGTGCTGCACGAAAGAGGTTTTTAAAGACACTTTCGTTGTGTTTTTATTTATTTACACACTCGTGCCATCGACTGTTGTATAAACGCAATATCACACACTCGTAGCTGTGTGATAGGCTGTATATCAGCACACTGTGATACTACGGATGAATCACAGCCTTGCTGATATACAGCCCCCTATCGCACGGCTACTCGTGTATATTGCCATATATATATATATTATATATATTTATTATAATACCTTTGGTATTTCCATGCAGCAGACATTTTCAACATCTTCGCTGCATTTTATTACAGTTTTCACATCTGCACCTAAATAAACGACAAAAATACACCATTGTGTTTTTAAACTGTATTTTATGTTATCACTTCAGGACATGATGTTGTTACAGTGAAGATGCCAAATTAAACCATTATAACATGGTATGTGAAAGGTAAGAGAGTTTAAATTAAAAACTTACCACTGTGAAACGTCCTGCTGAAGTCGTGCTTGCAAAGGATGTTCCGACTGATCATCGTGTTCATCTGCATTTTCAGGATCTGACTCGGGCTCGAACTGGTATGGTAAAACTGAAGACATAATTATAAGTGCATAAGTATAACGGTCTTTATAATTGTTGTGAAGTCTGAATCTCATGATTACGTTAAGGAGCATTACATTTCCGACACACGCTTGACGTGTTTGGCCAATCACAACGCACTGGGTCACTTCTAGGAAGGATGGGCTTTGTAGAAATCGACACGAGGCGATCTGCTCCATGTCAAATAAAACCACTTTCACTTAAATTACATTCTTTAAAAACATTCACTTCACATTTTAATAAGGATCAAATGACTGAGTTCAGCTTTGAGAATGAAACCAACCTGTTTGTTTCTCAGTATCTTCATGGTTCACTCTGAATGTTTCTTCAGTCCTGATGTCTTCTCTCTCCTCTTTAATAAACGCCATATTTGTTGGCTCCTGATTCTCTTCTTGTTTCAGACTGAATGTTTCTTCAATCATGATGTTTTCACTCTCCTCTTTAATAAATGACACATTTGTTTGTTCCTCATCATCTTCTTGTTTCACTCTGATTACTTGTTCAATCGTCACGTCTTCACTTTCTTCTTTAATAAATGCAATATTTGTTTGTTCCTCAGTTTCTTCTTGTTTCACTCTGACTGTTTTCTTCAATCTGCATGTCTTCACTCTCCTTTAATAAACGCCATCTTTATAATAGTGTGTCACATGGATCTCAGTCACTGCAGGAGTTTTTCTGTGTATTTGGAAACTGTAATGTTTAAGATGAGAATAATTAACAGACAGAAAAATAAATCACAACTACATTTCTGGGTGCGTTTCAATCAGAAGTCAGAGTTATTAGCCCCCACTGCAGTACAAATTAAAGTCCCCCTGTAGACAAAATTTTATCCCTTAAAACTGATCTTTGATCACCAAAATGAAAGTTAATTCTTTAGAACTAATTCTTTAGATGGTCAATTAATAAATTAATTTGATTGGTAACAGCCCAATAGTGTCTTATAATTTTAATTAAATGCATTATCTGATCTAATGTAAGAATTTAAAATGAAAGATGAAGACAAAATGCCATCAGGTAACTATTGCAAAACTCAGATTTGAATATGCTAGTGCTAATATAACACTGATGATAATATTGCTTCAGAATAAATTAGATATACACAACAACAAATCAAAAATTTTCCAGGCAAGAAACTTTTTTACTCGGACAAGCGAACGACTGATTTAATTGTCAAAGAACAAGAACATTAAGGCTTAATATCAATTTCAACCCGCAGTTTTGAGACTGTGGGCAAATTTTTCACCAAAGGGTCTTTAAAAACACAAATTATACATACTCTTCATAATTTATGAGTTAAGTTGGTATTTAATTATCTGTATATAGATTTCATTTGCAATAAACCATTTGCAGTTGGTTTGTAAAAGCTTAATTACTTACACGTGTGTTTGTGTTTTCGTTGCATGCAGCGTTCGCTGAATCGAGCTCTTCGAATCACTGAATCATTACGCGAATCTTTTGATTCAGTTGACTCGGAGCAACAAAAGGCACTTTATCCAGAGACCGAATTCGTGTTTACTATGAACTGATGAAGGCGAAATGAGACGCATCTTTTCTGTTACTTATGTGCGGATGCACTTTTCTCACAGAAATATTAGTTTATTAAAGCAATACAATTAATGCATAATAATAATTAAGATCGCCTCTAATCATTATAAAAAAAGGTCGAATTTCGATCGAAAGTCGATTTTTATCGATTCAAACACGTTAAATGCTTAAAAACAAACCTTTCTTCAGCCAATTCACAATAGATGCGGGCTCGGGGCGCAGACTTATGATGTCACACCGTCAGACTAAAATAAAAGTCCCATTCACAAGCTGCTGTTTAAAATCATAAAGTGCATTGATATTTACATACAAAATACACACACATAGTAAAAATAAGAATTAAATAAGGTATTCATATTTGAATCATTGGAGGAATGCATATTTAACCCTCATTTCCCCCCTACACTTATTGTCTTGTTTTAGATTAAGAATATGAAGTATATAAATAAGAATATGAATTATATATGCATTTACACAGCAAAACTAAAATATCTTGCTATATCAGTGCAAGGGAAAGTTGTGAAGTTAGTTTATATAGTTGATAAAATATACAGAGATTCTAACATTTTTTATATTATCTATATCTGTTCATTTAAATAAATATAATCCAAGCTTGAGACTCTATAATACATTGCATAAACAAAGTTCACCCAGCTAATATAACCCTCAAAATGGATCTTTACAAAGTGTTTGTCATGCAGCCTATCAGATCATGTAAGTAAAGTATTTATTTGGATGTTTACATTTGATTCTGAATGAGTTTGATAGTAGCCTATGTGTGGCTAACTGGCTAAAGCTAACATTACACACTGTTGTAGAGATTTATAAAGAATGAAGTTGTGTTTATGAATTATACAGACTGAAAGTGTTTAACAATGAAAATAACGACATGACTCTGATCTCCGTGAATACAGTAAGAAACGATGGTAACTTTAACCACATTTAACAGTACATTAGCAACATGTTAACGAAACATTTAGAAAGACAATTTACAAATATCACTAAAAATATCATGGATCATGTCAGTTATTATTGCTCCATCTGCCATTTTTCGCTATTGTTCTTGCTTGCTTACCTGCATAACATCTGATGATTCAGCTGTGCACAGATCCAGACGTTAATACTGTGTTATGTTGAGATTCGCCTGTTCTTCGGAGGTCTTCTAAACAAATGAGATTTACATAAGGAGGAGGAATCAATGGTGTTTGTGACTCGCTGTATGTCATTTCCATGTACTGAACTCATGTCAACTATGCTGAGGTAAATTCAGTTTTCAATTCTATGGCACCTTTAAGTAACTCTTTATTATTCTAATAGATTTGAGTCTACTTATTCAGAAAATTTAATAGTCAGCCAATTATACAAAGTACTCCTGCAGGGAACGTCCAGCTTTCTGTTGCAGTTTATGCCAATGGTGCGTCTTTCTTCAAAGTTAAACAGGTAGGTTGGTGAGGATTTTACTGTCTAACCTATAAATTTACTATTGCAAGTAATATCACAAAGATCAACCCTGAACATCAATAAATGAACATACTATCCCTGAAGACATGCTAAATGAAGGAATCCTCTTTTCTGACTTTAGATATTGCAGGCAATGAAACTGAAAATGATCCACTACACCACCTTTCGAATTCATGCCCGGAGGTACACCAGGGTTCATGCAGGTTTTAGTAAGTCAAATTTAAGACCTTTTTAAGACATTTTAAGACCATAAAGATTGAAATTTAAGACCTACACGATGCATTACCAAAAAATATTCAAATTAAAGAAATTCTGAAAAAATCATTTTATTTCAATGAATTCAGTCATTGAAAAAGCATTAATTTAATTTACAGATAAAGCAATCACATTAGTAACCTTCCACACACAACAATGTGCCAAATGCCCAAAACCTTAGGCCCAAAATGAAAATAGGCTAAAACAAACTTGCCCTCAAATAGAATAGATTTCATCTATTATTTATTTACATTACAAAACAGCATATTAATAGCCTAATAGAGATTGAACAGGCTACTCCAACCCATGTAACAACCAATGTAGCACACACACACACACACACACACACACACACACTCACAGCAGATAATCCATGTTAGATAGATAGATACTCTAATATCCCGAGGTAAGTATCTATCTAACATGGATTATCTAATGTGTGTGTGTGTCCCGCACTGTCCCATGAACTATGAGCCCAGGTACCTCGACTTAACAATTCCATAGTGGACGTCAAGCTGCTTGGTCCTGGTGGTCTGATTTTGGCTTTCATTTAACATTACGACATACGGCCCAGTAAGAGTACGAATCAATTCCCTCTTTATAAACTCCCCAAATCCAAATCTCGCCACATAAGCGATCTTGTTGGGCCCGCAGAAGAACGTCTACGCGATTACTAAATCAGGGAACATCACTTGGAAGAGATCGCTAATCTCGCTGTTGCTATTAAATGAGTGGTGTTTAGTCACCGTGTGTAGTATCCAAAGCACCTCAGCTTTCGATGTGTCATTCGATTCAAAAGTACCCCGAAGGTTGTTAGACGGAGCTGCGATGATATTGCGCTGGAGACCAGAGGGACCATTGAGGCATTGAGGAGGACGACGGCAGTGGTGAGGCTAATTGGCCGAGTCTGCTGAAGGCATTTTGCAGCTAGCTTGTGTTTCTCCGCTCTGGCGTGTGACTCCTTCACACCCAGAGTCCCTAATTGATTTTTTTTGTTTTTGTAAAGTTTGCAGTGAGCCTCGTACCTGGAGCTGGGTACCGCTTGTAACCAACAGCAGAAATCGCTGTGATCTAGCCATGTCTCGTTGAAAGTACACTTTCCCATTTTCCACACGTAGCCGAACTTTAACAAACTCTGAGGAGACGCAGATGTATTTTCGCGGGCAGGTATTGCATTTATCACGGGATTTGTAGTTTTATCAACGCGTATACTAACACCAATACTTTTTTGCTACTTTGTAATAACTTTCAGCAGATAGCGTTTCTGGAAATGGGTTAAAAAAATTAGACCTGACTAAATGAAATTTAAGACCTCGGATGAAAATCTGGCCGTTTTTAAGACTTTTTAAGGCCTTAAATTTAAAGTTCAGAATTTTAGAATTTTTAAGACTTTTTACAGAAAAAAAGGCACAAGGATTTTTTACTGTGTAGCTATTCGCTAACATAACAGGCATTGACAACAATTGTCATATATGCCCTTTTTTTTGTAATCAGAGTAATGAAGTTGGAGGGAGCAACAACATGGAGAAAGAGGATCTGAGGAGGAGCCTTGATCTCTTGAGGGCACACGGTGTGACTTTTGACAGCATTGTTACAGACCGGCACCCTCAAATACAAAAATACCTGCGGGAGGCCAACATCACACAGCATTACGATGTATGGCACATTGAAAAAGGTATTAGCTGCTGTCTGGGTATGTGTTGTTTATATGCCTAATGACTGTCATAGTCTCACAAACTGGTTATTTCTTTAAACAGATCAGTAAAAATGATACAAAACCATACCTTTGACCAGAACTTTCTTTTATTTTATTTTGTGTTCAATAAACACACTGTATCTTTCTGCATGGCTGTAAAAGTTTGTTTTTTATATTATTAGGAGTATCAAAGAAACTGCTGAGGATTGCTCAGAACAAAGACAGTGAAAAACTGCAGAAGTGGTATCGCAGTATAAAAAAACCACATATATTGGACAGCGGCTTCTTCTTCATCAGGGCCAGAGCGAGTGGCAAAGTGGACGTCAATTTTGTTTTTGTTTGTTTGTTTGTTTTTAAATATAAAGTTTAATAAGTTCCACTTTCCCACCAGGAACAACTGCCTTCTCTAGATTAGAGAAGATCCTCAGAAACAAGAGGATTCTGAAGGATGTTGAAAAACTGAGCCCTCACCATCAGACCTCATCACTGGAGGCGTTCCACAGCGTAATTCTGCGCTTTGCGCCAAAGAATGTTGTCTTTTCTTTCCTGAGAATGTTATGCAGGTAACTCAATATAATTGGGAAAGGAGTGTATACACATTTTAAAACACGCAAGTGTGACCTAAGTAATGTTAACCAATTATTTCTTCTTTATAGACTCTACCTGGCCCTACATTTTAGATTATTGCCTGCACAGTGCCTTAGGCTGGAAGCCACTCTAAAATGTGCAGTTTTATTGCCACAGATGTCACAGTTTAACTGACAGCTCCCATGCAGTGATTTCTTCCCATGGCCAGCTTTGCAGCCTAAGATCACAACAGTTGTCAGTTGGTGTTGCAGCTAAACCTATGGCCTTCAATGACCTGATATAGCCTTGATCATACAAAACCAATGATGCATCATGCATTTTGGTTATCCTCTCCCAATATTAATAGTGTTCATTAAGAAATATATTTAGTAAATGCAAAAAACCTTTCTTTTCTCACTGTCACTAGTCTCTTGTTCTCCGTATCCCTTGTGTCCAAGATACTGTAGCTGCTGTTCAACCTCACTCCCTCTCCAACTATAAAACTGACCCTGTCTCTCTGAATCCTTTACCTTTAGAACTAAAAAGGCTGATTTCAAAACCAACATTTTGTCCAGATGTTGAAAGCATTCACTATGGGAAAACATTTAAAATTCCCTAAAATCTGACCATTTTACATTTAGCCATTTACAACTTTATACTTTGGGTGTACTTTATACTTCCAGCTCAGGAGCATAGCTCAATTTTTTCTTTGCAGAGAAGATATCCGGTTTTTGATGTAAAATTTAATAGCCAGCCAGTCCCTCCGTTTTAGGGCTTCCGGCTCAGATTTGAGGCACAAATCGCAGGCAGCCTTTCCTGGAACACGACAGGATTCAATGAAGTGCATCATGTGTTTTTCAACTGCATCAACCTCCACCTTCTGCCAATTCTTTTTCTTGACTGGTTTGCGACCTAAATGAGAATGAAATTAGTGAACTTGAAAGCAGGACAAATTTATAAAGTTTTGCTAGCATTCTCACAACCCAATAACCAAACCCATAAATAAATCACCTGCCAAAACAGTTCCTTTAAATTAAACGAGTTCTTCACTACAAATACTGTTAGAGAACTGTTAGGGCCTAGTGTATGCAAGTTTTCGCTTTTACCTTGTACAAGGCTAATGGAGAAGCTCACTAATTGTTTAGGATCTCCCCTCACCTGGCAGTCTAGGTCCTAGTTATGCTCTAATTGAAGTGAAAGACAAAAAAACAGCATACACTAGCCCCACCATGGAAGGGTTTGGACACTCCTGGGTTAAGTGGTCAGCCCTTTAGACTAACTGTTAAAACTTGGTCAGGTACAACCAGTCACTTCCCAGATCACACACCATGCTAATTGCTCCCCACAAGACATCAGTTGTAGTGGTTTTGTTACTTCATAACTGACTTCCATGATGAGTACATTACTAGTAGTGCATGGCAACGCAAAGAATACACCATAGTTAGAAAGGTCATTTGATAGTAAAACTTGAAACTTTTCAATTTTGACTAGTCAGTTGGTTGAGAGGTTAGATTAATTTCTGTTTACAAAAACAAATCTGCAAAATATCTTGGCAGCCCTACACTCTAAAACATATTTGTCAGCTTTTGGTCATGTAAGGCCTGTGAATCTCAACCAAAGTTCCTTCAGGCTCTGACCATCATGATATAGATAAAGCCTAATTTATGATGTTGGAAAGGAATTCAGAAGCTGCTGCTTTATATTACCTCAAAGTTTACACCCCATTCTAGGTGGAAGCATGAAGGAGTTAGGATTTGGCTTAGTAAAGAAAGAGAACATTCCTTTTTGATAACCCAAAAAATTCTGTTAAAAGAGCAGTAAAAATCATACTGAAACTCAAATCATATCTTTCTAGAAGCAAATACCTGATGAAAAAACTGATGCAGACATGCATCTACAAGTACAGCAAGTATTGAAATAGATACCTGGCATGTTCTCCTTCAGCCTGGCCTCTTGGATTTCTTTGTCACACAGGATTGTCTCTAAAATAAAAAGAAGGCAGTTGACAAAGCCATCACAGCGCTATTCGGAGTGTACTGGAAAAACAATATCTGCATTTTCTTATATTTGTCTATGGAAAAGGCATTGGTACCATTTGGAGCGATGTTGATATCATCTAGGGTCTTTCCTTTAAACTCTGATAAACGCCCCTGCTCAAGGGCCATGAGAATCTTGCTGATCTTCGCAAGCTGGAGAGTGCCCTCAGGTAAGCGATAGAACTGGCGATGGACTCTGATGTCTTGGCCAAGGAAATCTGCCAGTTGGTCAAGCTCTGTGTCATTGAGATTGAGTACTTTTGAGAGTGTAGCAACATGCTTACTGAGCTTTGTAGAGGTGAGTGAGAGAGGGTTCTTGGCTCCACAAGCTTTCACAAAGTAACGGATGCAATCTGAACCTCTGTAGTGGGACACTGCATATGGCCGTGCAAACATGTATGGGTTGTTATCGGCCACTCCACATTCTTTTCTCTTCTCCACAAGCAAATGAAGGGAATCCACCATCACAGGGGTTAAGAGCACAGGCACCTTCCTCCCTCTTTTACCTCTTATTTCAAGACTCACAAAATGCTTGCAGAGACTTTTCTCTAGCTCAGAGAGAGCAAAATTGACATCTTCATGAGGATCTGATTTGTCTCTTAGGATGAAAGTTGAAACAAGCATTTTGGAGACTCCCCCTTCTTTATCCCTGTTGAATAAAATTACTTGTGATAGAGTCACTTTTGTCAAGTTAGCCCAGTTGCAAGATGAGCACTCTGATGTCAAGTCACTGTAGAACTGGCGCTGCTTGTCATCCAGGTAGCAATGCAGAGTTTTTACATCCTCTGTAAAAGGTAACAGCTGTGGGGAATTCCACTTGGACTCTGTGAGGCTCTGTAAGGCTTTGGCTGATATAAGCTCCTTCCACCTGGCATCATACACTTGACGAAAGCAGCGAGCCGTTGTTGCACCATCATTATCACCTTTCATCATTGCATCGTTTTCAAGGAGCATGGACACATTTTTCAGTTCACGTCCAAGCTTTAGAGCAAGTGTTGCACTTTTGTATTTGCTAGTTTCCTCGTTGAGACCCGCTGTGTGTCTTACAGCAGTAACTGCTAGCATGAAGTTTTCTGGTGTGACATAATCTTTGATAGTCTGCAGTGGTGTGACCTCTCTACCATGTAAACGCAGCCGACCAAGCTCCCTCAACTTTTGACGAATGTATTCATGCTTGCTGACATTGGCTCCAAGCCTGTTTATATAGATGTTTTCCAAACTCCATGATGCAGAGATCATTTTTTACTTCAAGAGAGATATCATCTTGTGTCATGTTGCTCACCAACTTCCAAACACTTTCACTAACCGCAGAGGGTGCCGGTTCAGCAAATGCACAGAGGGATTGGACACTAGTTTTTCCAGGTTTAGATTTAACACTGCTAGGTTTGAATTTACAGCTCTGCTTGTGTCTCCGAAACACTCTTTTCTTAAACAACCCTTGACAGTGCACACAGTGAATGAAGTCTTGACCCTCACACTTTTCTTTTGGTTGTTTGAAGGGAACAAGAATTCCAGACCCTGTTTTTATAACTTCAGCATTATGTGCAAAGTTTCCTTTTTTTCTCAGATATTCAAGCTGCAATTTCCTTTGATGGGATCCCTTTGGAAAACTCAATGCTCTTGAAACCTCAATCTCTTTTGAGTGAGCACGCTCCAAGTGTCTAGACATTTTTTGGACCGCTGATCTACAATATAGGCAGTACTGTCGCTTGTTGTACATTCGAGATCCATTACTCTTTCTGACGACAGCAGGAACAAGTACTGATACATCTCCAACTGTTGCTTTACCTGATGTGGTGCTGTCAGGAGCATTATGTTGGCTTTGTGTTATAGCAGCAATTCTGTCACTGTCCTGGAATTTAGCAAGAGATGTCTTGAATTTGCGCTTGCATGGAAGTGAACAACGTACTGTTGCATCAGCTCTTTTTAATGATAGTTCTGGGCTCACGTTACTATCCCACTTGTGGATGGAACATATTCTTCTCCACTGTCCTGGCTTGATTCACTTATTTTTTCAGATCCAACAGAAATCTTCTGATTAACCTATAAAAACATAACAAATAAGCTATACAACACACAACTAGGTTTTTCCAATACAACATGAGTAGGTTAATTATAGCTACACGAATGACTACAAATCTAAATATTATTGGTTAGAATTGTTTTCCATTTTCATGGCTGAAGCCTGTTGTTGTTCACAACAAAGTCACGGAATAAAAACATAATTCTGTAAGAATACCTTATTTTATCCTGCACATTCTCATCTCTGATGTTTTTTTTTAGTTCTTGCAAGTTCTCTACATTTCTTAATAATTTTGTACATAAAAATGTTAACATTTTAAAGTAAGACTCGCTTTTGATATATCTGTCTTGAATGTAATAAAAATCACGTGGGTCTTAAACAAAAGGAATGTATTACAATTGTGCTCATAGTAACTGGCTAAGTTAAGCTTCTCAATGGCTTCATTATTTTGTCAGACCTTGGGCCCTATTTTAACGATCTAAGTGCACAGCTTAGCACAGTACACATTTGGGCATGTCCAAATCCACTTTTGCTAGTTTGACGGCGGAAAAAAGTGTCCGTGCGCATGGTCTAAAAGGGTTTTACTCCGTTGCATAAATAATAATTGGGTGTGGTTTGGGCGTAACATGCAATAATCCGATCAGAGTGTCATCTCCCATTTCCCTTTAAGAGCCAGGCGCGTTTGTACCATGGAATATTGCTATTATGATGGTGGATTTGCTAAGCAGTCAGGAAAGATTCGGATGACCCGTTGTCTTCCCCGCCTGTGAAACTGAGTTGGTAGAAGGCCAACACCACTTTAAGATTCACACAATAAATACAGAAAACAAGAACGTGTTTGTTGTCCTTGGTTTCGTTTTATTCTATAATGAAGTAACAGTTCAAGTGTTTTCACCATAAAGGCAAAACGAAGCCTAGCTTGCATCTATGTAAAAAAAAAAAAAAAAAAAAAAAAAAATTGGAAAATGCCATGGGATTAAAATCCACTAAATTATGCACTTTTACATTGTCCTGCAGGATCCCACGCTATAACGCTCTTCGCCTGTATCCCGACTCTGGCCTTGGGGGTCTTCAGCTCTCTCGCTTGCTGTACGTATCTCGTTTTACTTCTTTACTCTTTTTTATGATTTCAGCACTAGTGACAGTGAAGCTGCCGTACTATCCACTTATTTGACACTATTGGATGAGAACAAATTTCAGAACAAGTCTTCTGTTTATAGCTGAATCAAATTTTCAAACTTATGTTATTTTTAACATCGACATATTGAACTGAACTGAATCAACATTAAACTGAACTGAATCAACACTGACTGACTCAAAGTGAATAACGACACTATTGTCTTCTGTAGAGCTGCTTTAGTCTCATATTTTGATGAAGTTTGCATCATTGATTCTGATATTTCCTCTTTATTACTGTGAAGCTGCTTTGAAGTGCTGTAGAAATAAAGCTGACTTGATTTGACTTAAACAAATGACAGCCAATATGTTTGAAAGAAAAGCATAGTAGGTTTTTAGAGTTAATCAACATTCATAATTACACCGCGTTTCAAATTATTATGCAAGTGACATATCAGTAAGAAACATTCAGATTTTAGTTTTTCTAAGAAAATGTTGTTTGTTTATTTATCCATGTCTTTTAGATAACTGGTATCAATCTCAGACAAATAATTAGTTTGCTGCTCACACTGGCTTTTTTATAGCTGCCCTTTTAATACAATTAATTTTTTGACAGAACTTTTAACAAGCCTTTATCTGACCGAGTTCTGCTGTGCTCTAAATCACTCACAAATCTTATGATAATTCAATAATCTCCATTCAGTTTTCACACAATATTAGTTGTTTTCATGCCTTTTGCACAACATTGCACATTTCATGCTTTTCATCTTCAGAAAGATCTTTTCCTCTCCATATTGCGTGAGAACTGTGACTTGCTTAATAATGTGGAACAACCTCTAAGTAGGGTTTCCATAGATCTGGCAAATTATTTTGTCTGAGATTGATACCAGTTATCTAAAAAGACATGGATAATAAACAAACAAACATTTTCTTAGAAAAACTAAAATCTGAATGTTATTGTACTGAATCTTACTGATATGTCACTTGCATAATAATTGGAATGCGGTGTATGTAATAAATTTTTCGGACATAATTATCCATAACCACCCATTTTAAGTCATGTTAAAGAATAGTGGGTAAGACTGTGTATATGCATTATGTATTTTCATAAGTAATTGTTATCAAAGTTAAAATGCATTATAATATTTGAAAATTCCCTGTTGCATCTGAAATTGGTTGTTTGTCATGTGCTTTAATGCATTATACCTTCTAAAGGTGTAACAATGAATTGATAAGCATTATAATATATTATAACTGCGGTTGGATTTATTCATAAGATCATACAATGCATATAAAACTGCATTAAAGACATACTTAATGTAATAAAATACTTTATAATGCATTATATATATATATATATATATGCTTTACGGAATCAAAAATAATTCTCACCCTTAGTTTTGATTGGAGTGCACCACATCCGGGTGGACGGCCGTAAGTGCTTTAGCCATGAAAGTTTCTCAAATATCAGATATCGAATATATTAAATCAGGTCTGAAATTCTGCACGCACACATGATCAGAAACCCATGCAACTCTCCACTGGAAATCAGTGATTTCCACTCTGCCGTTTGTCATGGAAAGACTTACTGGTCCTAACCAGGCGAGACTCAACAGAGAAAACAAGTGATTAATCGTCTTCTTCATGTTTCATGACCACAATAAGCCACATGTGATGAAACAATTAGTCAGTTGCGGTCCAGAATCATCTGTATGTTAATCAAGTACGTGATGATTGGCTGAGATGACAGAGAAGTGTAAGATGCTCACTGTTTACAGCTGTCCTGTCACCTGATCGTGAGGCAGAGACGATGGTTTATGTGATCGTCCCTGTCGCTCCCCTGTCATTTGTGAGTTCAGTAACACAACACCAGCTTCCTCAAATTCCTCCGGAGCTTCACTGGCAAACCGACGGGTGGAAATAGATCAACCAAACCTCCAGCGTTAGGCGGGAGTCCAACAAGACAGTATGAGAATGAGAAAGAAGTCAGCTTCATTTCTACAGCGCTTTATTTCAAAGCAGCAGAATCCAGAGCAGCTCCGGGTTCATGTCAGATAACTGATGTTTCTAGTATGTATGTGACGGTTTTCTCTCTCTCTCTCATGTTGTTCTCAGGTCTTTGCATGGCAATGACATCTCAGAGCTGCCTGATGGGATCTTCAACGACGCTGCATCACTGTCACATCTGTGAGTGAATATACAGGCCTACTTCACCAAACACTGACAGTTTTACACACAGTGAACACAAACCGAGCAGCACAGCCAGTCTGTTACATCTGCTCTGCAGTTTAGACACACATCAGCTCTGTGTTTTCCCAGAGTTCCTGCAGAGGCTGGTCAGTCTGTCGTCAGATTCATTAAACATGTTCGCTGTTACTGCGGCTCTTCTGAGTGACCTAGAGAGAATGAGTGTAACCCTACATGTCCGTCTGCCCACACGCTGCCTGTTATACAACAGCTCTTACATCTTATTGGATGAAGCTGATGGAAAGTGGTCCACACACACACCTGTGACACACATCACATGAGTACTTCACTAGCCATAGGTGATTTCTGATTGTTACAATCGATTGTAAATGGCCTAGTTAGTCTAATGTGTAATGAGCTGTATTATTTGGCAGAAATAACTTAAACTAAAACCATAAATAACATTTCTGTTGCTTTAAATAAAATAAACGTTAACTGAAATAACATAAAATATCAAATATAGTTCACTCCATAGCACATTTTTTCATCTTTGGATCACAAATGAAGATATTTTTAATATTTTGATGATTTTTTGGGTGAACAATCCCTTTAACTCACAGAATCTGGTGACATTTTTCTTTATTTAGAGGAGTTGAATAGAATTCAAGCGCTTTGTTTGGCAATTGCAGCAGCTCCATGTTTTGGACGCCTGCAGCACCATCTAGCAGTGATGATGTGGTAATACAGGACAGCAGAACATCCTCTGTGAAACTTGCATTCAGCCATTTATCTTTTTGTAGAAGACATATTGTGGTTTCTTGAAGATGTAATGTTCCAGCAGGTGTGCTTGATCAGTTACCAAAGAAGCATGTCGATAATAGCTACACAAATAAGATCAAAGTGATAAAATGTTGAAGTGTGAACACAGTAGCCAAAGTATTACAGAAATTCAACACTGTCCTCATTTGATTGATTCTGTGATTGGTGGAATTTTCTGTACAGCATCATGGGTAATGTAGTTTTTCTCCATGAATTCCACTGTTAAAGGGTTAGTTCACCCAAAAATGAAAATTCTGTCATTAATTACTCACCCTCATGCCGTTCCACACCCGTAAAAACCTTCGTTCATCTTCAGAACACAAATTAAGATATTTTTGATGAAATCCGATGGCTCTGTGAGGCCTGCATAGCCAGCAATGACATTTCCTCTCTCAAGATCATTAATGTACTAAAAACATATTAAATCAGTTCATGTGAGTACAGTGGTTCAATATTAATATTATAAAGTGACAAGGATATTTTTGGTGTGGCAAAAAAACAAAATATCGACTTATATAGTGATGGCCGATTTCAAAACACTGCTTCAGGAAGCTTCGGAGCGTTATCAATCAGTGTATCGAATCAGCAGTTCAGAGCGCCAAAGTCACGTGATTTCAGCCGTTGGCAGTTTGACACGTGATCCGAATCATGATTCGACACAAAAGATTCACAACGCTCTGAATCTTCCTGAAGCAGTGTTTTGAAATCGGCCATCACTAATAAGTCGTTATTTTGTTTTTTGCCGCACCAAAAATATTCTCGTGGCTTATAATATTAATATTGAACCACTGTACTCACATGAACTGATTAAATATGTTTTAGTAGTACATTATGGATCTTGAGAGAGGAAGTGTCATTGCTGGCTATGCAGGCCTCACTGAGCCATCAGATTTCATCAAAAATATCTTAATTGTGTTCTGAAGATTAACGAAGGTCTTATGGGTGTGTGAACGACATGAGGGTGAGAGAAACAAATGACAGAATTTTCATTTTTGGGTGAACTAACCCTTTAAACAGTGATTTAAAAAAAAAATAAGTTGAAATAACATGGGCTGACAGCTTCAACAGAAACAGATACTATTGATTGACATCTTTACAGCTCAAAGTAAGGCTGTCTTTAAAGGTTTATAACTTAGAGTTATAAATCCATTTCCCTATAGAAAATGAATGGAGTTTTTACGACCGGAACCAGACTGATACAGCCGTCTTAAGTTTGGTGCATTTTCATGCATATGTTTTAGAAGGCAAGGTAACACTAATAAAAATGACAAGAAAAATGACAAGAGGGGTTGTGCTCATGGGCTTGTTCAAATACATGCCTTCTAATGCATCTCATTTCTGGTGTCTAAAAACACATTGGGTTGATGCTGGTTTGACTGGAACGTGTTTGGTTGTTCTCAGGGCCATCGGTGCAAACCCTCTGTACTGCGACTGCCGCCTGCGCTGGCTCTCGGACTGGGTGAAAACCGGCTACAAGGAGCCTGGCATCGCGCGCTGCATTGGGCCGCATGGCATGGAGGGAAAACTGCTGCTGACCACCCCTGCCAAGAGGTTTGAGTGTCAGGGTAAGATGAGTGGAGTGCTCCAGCCGACCAATCAGAGCACACAGTGCTTTTCAGAAGGAGGGTCTTCATAGAGACAGGAACTAAACAGAGCATTACTGACAGACTGGGAAGAGAGGAGCTGCAACAATGGAGAATATGAGGAAAATGATCAACATTCAAGCAGGAAAACCTGTTCTAGTAGAGCCCAAAAACAACATCAAGACTTTGAGAAAGGGCATAATATTGACTGTTTAAATAACAATCTTAGTGTTACATAATGTTTGTCCTTTATACCTCAGCAAAGCACTTCTACCAGTCTTTGCTCTGAGAGAGACACACTCAGACTCATTTTTATAATATTGATATGTGAGGGACTGTGTGTGTCCGTGTGTGCAGGTGAAGTGGACACTGCGATACTGGCGAAGTGTAACCCGTGCATGTCCGGCCCCTGTCTGAACCACGGCAGCTGCGAGGCGGATCAGACGGACGGATACAGGTGCAGCTGCTCCGAGGGTTTTAAGGTGAGCGTACAAAACTTGTGATCAATGTGAACGCTGGCAGACGGACGTGAAACACTCATGCATTTGCTTTCACGTACAGGGCAAGAACTGTGAGACGGTGACTAACGCTTGTGTCAGTGAGCCCTGTAAGAATGGAGGAACATGCCACACGTTCGGAGAAGAGGATGAAGACTTTAGGTGAAATATCCACATCAAATGACATTTTCCTTATCACTTAAAAACATGTGAATTAGTTGAAAGCATGCAACAAAGTGTTATTTGATGTGCTAAATTCTACATATTTTCACTTTAAAACCATTGCATCTGGACAGCACTGCATTACAGCTACATAAATTGTTCTGAAAATAATATCACAGTATAAAAAATTGTATTGAACACAGCAACAGCGTCAACAACATGAGTCGATTCCTGTAGGGTGGACCGTGACTCTAGTTGTAAAAAAAGCTGTAAAGACATACTGGGATGTTTTATATTTGATCTTTTGCTTTTGGGTGAAATATGACCAGGACTTCTTTGAAATTCATTCCCACAGTGCTTAGAAGCTTGATCCCCATTTAAAACAATGCATTGTGTTTTCTCAGCTGTTCATGTGCTGCAGGCTTTGAAGGACCCACGTGTGACACTGACATTGACGAGTGTAAAGATAACGACTGTCAGAACGGAGCGACCTGCATTGATGGGATCAACAACTACACGTGTTTATGTGCCCCTTTTTACACAGGTACACATGTTAAGGCCCTGTTATACTCTCTGCGAACGGATAAAAAGAAGTTTGAAATACCGTTGCAGCGATAAACTGTTAGTGAACATCCTGATGCCTTACATATGTGCTGCGCTTCCTCTCAATAACTGAATAAACACACAAAACAATGCCAGCGGTGAGAAAACAGCAGTTCAGAAAGCATCTGATCACAGTGATGTGTATTCTTCAGCTCTCCAGTCACGTCACGTTTATTTCTACAGCACTTTATACAATAGATTGATTTAAAGCAGCAGCTTTACAGTATTAAAGATGAAAAACAGTGTCAGTGTCTCGTTCAGTTAGAATCACAGCTTCAGTTTCTGATATAAAGAGTCTTTCCAGAGTGTTCATGTTTTTACTCACGTCTGACCTTGATGGACTGAACAGAAGAAATGAAGATTTACACCTCAAAGAAGGCGGAGCCTCGGGGCCACACCCACTTATTGCATCATCACCACTGACCAATGGTAGTTTGAAGGCAGAAAGTTCACTTTGGCAAATTGTTTCGAACTCCAGAAACGAACATCGTTCGTGCCTGATTTTGTTCAAAATGACATCAAACCAGTTAGTTCTTCAATTTAGCTTGAAGTATGTCGGGGCCTTTACTACTTTCGAACGCATACTTTTGCTTTGTTTTTTACATCAAAGAATTTTCCTGTCTTTTCTCTCCAACTGTTGTAAGCACATTGCTATATCACCAGACTTACAGATGTCACTCTGTGTTTGTGTGTGTGTAGGGGAGATGTGTGAGGATATGGAGGATATGTGTGCTTCTACTCGCAGTCCCTGCAAGCATCAGTCAACCTGCTTCATCACAGTCACAGGCCCAAAGTAAACACATCTCTTTTAACCTAGTAGCCGACCTATTATGCTTTTTCCCATGTTCATCTTTCTTTAGTGTGTAATGTTGCTGTTTGAGCATGAAAAAGCTCTGCAAAGTCTCTCCAGCAGGAGTTCTTTCTAATCAGTGTCAGTGTTTCTGAACTCCCTGAAACGCCTCCATTGTAGTCTTGAGTCTTCTTCACAATATTCCTCATTTAAATAATTCATATGCAGAATAATGGGCGGGGGCCTGGTTGAGTTAGTTAGTAGTGTGTTGAAACTGGCGGTTATGGTAAGGGGCGGGACATTTCCCAAATGACCAATCACAACACACTGCTCCAGCCGACCAATCAGAGCACATTGTGCTTTTCAGAAGGAGGGGCTTCATAGAGACAGGAACTAAACAGAGCGTTACTGGCAGACTGGGAAGAGAGGAGCTGCAACAATGGAGAATATGAGGAAAATAATCAACATTCAAGCAGGAAAACCTGTTCTAGTAGAGCACAAAT